>JABUQX010121007.1:25000-31575 GCA_015478945.1 Trachelipus rathkii | reverse complement strand
CCTTATTTAAAACAAAATTTCACCACTCATAGCACTATGATGTTGTTTCTTTAGAAACGGGAAACTGTTCTGATATGAGCAAACTCATATGTCACATGACAGGGACATATCCAAAACAATAAATAAACCAAAAATACTTAACACTTTGATGTTGTTGCTTAGAAGCAATCGGCTATAAGTGATCAACATTCATATGTTACAGTTTGAAATGGTAAAATAATATTTTTTTTTTCAAAGTTAAATATTTTGTTTTAGAACCAGTACAGAACATCCAACAAATTAAATAAACAAAAATACTTAACAGACTAGCCTTGCAGTGGACTGTAAAGTCTTTGCTAGTTGGTATTCTGTAGTTCTGTAGTCCGTCTCCTTCTTCTTCTAAGGACTGTAGGTCTTACAGACTAGCCTTGAATGACTGTAAAAGTCTTTGCTGGTCAGGTCTTCTTCTTCTTTTCTTCTTCTTCTTCTTCTCTTTTTCTTTTTCTTTCTTTTTTTTTCTTTTCTTTTTTTTTCTTTTTTCTTTTTTTTTTTTTTTTCTTCTTTTCTTCTCTTTTCTGCTTTTCTTTTTCTTTTTCTTTCTTTTTTTTTTTTTCTTTTCTTTTTTCTTCAAAAACGCTTCTTCGCTTTCTTCTTCTTCTTCTTCTCTTCTTCTTCTTCTTCTTCTTCTTCTTCTTCTTCTTCTTCTTCTCTTCTTCTTTCTTCTTCTCTTCTTCTTCTTCTTCTTCTTCTTCTTCTCTTCTTCTTCTTCTTCTTCTTCTTCTCTTCTTCTTCTTCTTCTTTCTTCTTCTTTCCTTCTTTCTTCTTCTTCTTCTCTTCTTCTTCTTCTTCTTCTTCTTTTCTTTCTTCTTTCTTCTTCTTCTCTTCTTCTTCTTCTTCTTCGTCAGTTTATTCATTTATTATTATTTTTATTATTTTTAAATGATTTTTTATTTAAATTTATTATTATTATTATATTATTATTATTATATGATTATTATTATATTATTATTATTATTATATTATTATTATTATTTATTGTTTTAATATTATATTATTTTTAATTTAATTATTTTATTAATTTTTATTATTCTTATATTATTATTTTGTTTTGTATTATTATTATTATATTATTATTATTATTATTATTATATTATATTATTATTATTATATTATTATATCATTATTATTATTATTAATATTTATTATTTATAATATTATTTTTATTTATATTATTATTTATTATTATTTATTATCCATTATTATTATTATTATTATATTATTATTATTATTATTTATTATTATTAAATATTATTATTATTATTATATTATTAATATTATTATTATTATATTATTATTGATTATTATTATTAATTATTATCAATTATTATTATTATATATTATTATTATTATTATTATTATTTTATTATTTTATTATTATTATATTATTATTATTATGTATTATTATTATTATATTATTCATTGATTTATTATTATTATTACAAGAGATTATTTTTAAAGTTTCTTTTAATTTTCAAAGGGAGAGAGGGATTAGATATATTACTTTGCGGTTTTGACTTTTTCTCCCCCGTTGGGCCAATGAGACAAAGAGGATTATATGTTGAGCGATTTCTGATCTATATTTTATGCTCATTGCCTCTTGGGAAGAGATTAATTTTATCTCTAATAATGAAGAATTAATTAAGGATTCTTTAAAAATATTTTTTTATTAATAAAAATTTGCATAAATTTATATTTGATATAAAATTATTTTAATTTAAATGATAATTTTTATATGTTGAATTAAATTGTATCTGTCATTTTTATTATTATTATTATATATTATTATTATTATTATATTATTATTATTATTATTATTATTAATTATTATTGATTATTATTATTATTATTATTATTATTATATTATTATTATTATAATTATTAATTATTATTTATTATATATTATTATTATTATTATTATTATTATTATTATTATTATTATTATTATTATTATTATTATTATTATTATTATTATTATTATTATTATTATTATTATTATTATTATTATTATTATTATTATTATTATTATTATTATTATTATTATTATTATTATTATACCTACTATATTTATGATTATCTGATTGCTTCCAAAAATAAATTTTCCCAAGTCTTTTCTGTATTGATATTCGATGAAAAGAGGTATTATTTTGAGCCCAGTTTTTGACCAAGCGTGAGTCCACGTGGAAAATTCAAAATAGATATTCATCTTGCCGAAAATGTCCTGCTTATTTGTCAAGTCTGGAAAAAATATTTTGAAGAATTCAATATTTTTTGCTCTGGCTTTGGCTACGAAGCCCTTGTTTATTATACTACTAATCAAGATTATAAAAAATCTCAATATATATATATATATATATAGTATTATATATATATATTATATATATATATATATATATATATATATATATATATATATATATATATATATATAATATATATATATATATATATATATATAATATATATATATATATATATATATATATATATAATATATATATATATATATATATATATATATAATATATATATATATATATATATATATATAGTTACATCATAATATAAAGTAGGATTCTTTAATAGAATAAATTATATATATATATATATATATATACTATATATATATATATATAGTATATATATATATCAGGGTTGCACTGGGCAACTGCCCGTCAATGTACAAGTACAAGTTACAAGTACTCTAGAATTGTTCAAGTACAAGACAAGTACAAGTACTCTAGAATTTGCTCAAGTACAAGTACAAGTACATGGCATCAAGTACAAGTACAAGTACATCTTTATGAAAAACTTGCATATATATAATACTATATATATATATATATATATTATTATATATATATATATATATATATAATAATATTATAATAATATATATATATATATATATATATATATTTATCATCATCATATCATCATCATCATCATCAATCATCATCATCATCATCATCATCGATCATATCATCATCATCATCATCATCAATCATCATCTCATCATCACCCATCTTCTCTCCCCAAGACGGAGTAAAGTGTTTTGTAACATGCACCGGGAAAACAGAAAAAATAATAGAAGAATTATGAAGCAAGTAGAAGAGAAAGCCCAGCCTTACTGCCCCCTTTATACCAATTAGTGAGAACTCGTCGCAGTCAGAAAAATTCACCCTAGAGCTTCACGGGACCACGAGGACCCTTCACATTGCATCTTCGTCAATGTGAGGTTCAGTGCCTTGGCCCAGTGGGCTACACCATACCTTCGCTCACAAAAACCCCTGCCAATTCACTCCTGTTATTGCAGCCTTTTCTTCTCGCCTCTGCCAAACTCAAATTTCTTCTCCTCCAGGCTTCCTTTTCTGACTCAATCCTTTTTCTTCGGTCTCCCATCCGGTTTCGATTCTCAACCACACTCACCACTATACATCCGTTTAAACCAACCGACTATCATCCATCCTTCCACATGGACCAAACCACTCCACAGTACTTTCATTTATCTCTCATTTAACCCATTCTCCCACACCAAAACAAGTATTTAATATCGTCATTTCCACATTTTATTCAACTTCTTTTCACACTTAACATGCCACTAGGATTGTCCATCTGAACACATTGTACTTTAGATCTATACCTCTTATTCCAGACCATAGTCCCACTACTATACATTAACACGGGTAACAACATACCCTCATACTCAAGACTTAGTCCTTTTACATCACCAACGATTTAATTGCACCAGCCACCTTAGTGCTATTCACAACTTTCCTACTACACTCGCAATCATCTGCCTCCCTTTTTATTCAACATATATCCTAAATATTTAAATTCAGACACTTTTCCAGCTGCTCACCATCTAACGTAACTTCACACCGAGGACTGTCCTCACTCACAACCATAACCTTACTCTTATTTACGTTTTCTTTCAAACCCCCCCTTTTACACACCCTACCAAATCTCTCTACAAGTCCTCTCAAACTCTCTTCAGATTCGCTACACAAAACCAAATCATCCTCATATTATAGGTAAGGGCACCCTCCACTTTCTTTCATTCTCCAATCATTCTAACCTATTCATTGTGACCCTACCTCTAATCTTTCATAAATCTCACCTATATACAAGATTGGATCCGCCAAGGAGACATAAGCACATCCCTGTCTGACCCGCTATAATATTAAATCAATCACTTTCGACTCCATTTATTCTTACCCACGCTTCACTATCGTCATACAACTTTGATTCCATTCAGAAGCTTACCACGAACACCATATATCACTAACAACCTGCCCATAGCAGCTATCCCTATTAATCCTATTATACCCCTGTTGCCAAATCTATAAATCCTAAATACAATTTATTCTTCTCCTCCCTCATTATCCCAATCATTTGTTTCAATGTAAGGATTGATCCACACATCCTCACACTTCTAAACGCACCTGTTCTTCCCTAAATCCGTTCTTCAGTTATTTCGACGCACTCTTTTCTCGACCAAAATACCAGGAATTTATCTTCCCTACAAACACAATAAACAATTACCTATTAATACTTACAGCTACCATATCCCTTCTTACCCCTTATATTAAGGTACGTAATATTGCTCTCCTCCAATCCCCTCGGAACTAAACCCTCCATAAAACGCTTTGTTATACAACTTCCAAATCCAATCAATCCCCATATTTCGGCCTATATATATATATATATATATTATATATATAGTATACTATATATATTATATATTATATATATATTATATAATAAATTATATATATAATAAATATATTATATATATATAATATATTTGTGTGCCGAATCTGAAGAGAGTTTGAGAGATTGGTAGAGAGATTTGGAGTGTGTAAAAGGAGGGGGTTTGAAAGTAAATGTAACATAAGAGTAAGGTTATGGTTGCGAGTGAGGACATCCTCGGCTGTTGAAGTTATGCTAGATGGTGAGCAGCTGAACAAGATCTGAGTTTAAATGTTTAGGATAATAAGTTGGACATATATGCTTGACGTAAAGGAAACAAGATGATGCTGAAGTGTAGTAGGAAAGTGTGAATTGGAGGGAAGGTGGCTGGTGCCAATTAGAATCCTGGTGATGGAAAGAGACTAAGTCTGAGTGCGCTAGGGTTTCATGATGTGGAGAGTTTGTTGTTACCTGTTAATGTCAGGTAGTGAACTATGTCTGGAATAAGAGTAGAGATCTTAAAGTACAATGTGTTCAGATGACAATCTTAGGGCCGTGTTAGGTGTGAGAAGAATTGATAAAATGAGGAGTTGAACGTATTACAGAGTTGTTATGGTGGACAAAAGATAAATGAGAGAAATAAATGAGATTTTGTCAGTTGAGTATGGATGGATATCGTTGGGTTAGCGGATGTATATAGTGCGTGAGTGTGTTGGGAAGTCGACTAGCTGGGAGACCAAAGAAAAAAGTGATTGATCAGCAAAAAGAATGTTCTGAGGAGTGGAAATGAGAGTTTGGCTGGCGGCAAGAAAAAAGGTTGAATAATAGGAGGTGAATGCAGGGTTTTGTGAGGGTGTATGGTTGTGGCCCACCTGGCCAGGGGATAAACCCCACATTGACGAGATGTCATAGTAAGGGTCCGTCGCTGTCCCGTGAAGCTCTAGGGTGGTTTTTCTGACTGCGACGAGTTCTCACTAAGTAAGTATAAAGAGTGGACTAAGGCTGGGCTTTCTTTTCGACTTATGTCACATTTTTCTACTACTTTTCTGTTTCCTGTGCATTGTTACGCAACCTAGTACCCCTAAGTCCTTTATGAAAAATATACATATTTGTATATTATATGATATATATATTATATATATATAATAATATATTTATATATATATATATATATAATATATAATATATATATATATATATATAATATATATATATAGTATAATGATGTATTTACAATATATTCATGAAATTTATTTAGAATAACAATATAAGAAATAATAATATCAATACGTTGGAAAATGATAAAACAAAAAAAAAAAAATATTGGCAAGTTAAAAAGCCAAAAGTACTTGCAAGTACCAAGCACAAGTACCAAGTACAAAAGGCTCAAGTACAAGTACAAGTACAAGTACACTGGTTTTAGATACTGAAAGTACAAGTACAGGTACAAGTACTCCAGAAAATGTACTTTAAGTGCAAATAACAGGGTACACGACTTGTACTTGAACCCAAATCCTGATATATATATATATATATATATATATATATATATATAATAATATATATATATATAATATATTATATATATATATATATATATATATTATTATATATATAGTATAATATATATATATATATAATATAAAATATATATATATATATATATATTATATATATTATATATATATATATATATATTTATATATAATATATATATATATATACGATCAATCCATAACCCTGCCATTTAATAATAATAATAATAATACTAATTAAAAAGGATTAATAAAATTATAAAATTAAGACCAAATATTAAAATTAAAAAATATTAATGATAATTGATTTTT
>JABUQX010121007.1:0-5000 GCA_015478945.1 Trachelipus rathkii | reverse complement strand
TGAGATGTGTCGCCAGGGTGTAGAGAGGGTCACAAAGCGTCCCTGAATTGTGTCGCCAGGTAAGTTTCCGAGATGTGGTCGGCAGAACGTCCGAGATGTGTCGCCAGGGTGTAAGAGATGGGTTGCAAGAACGTCCGAAATGGGTCGCAAGTAAGTTCGAGATGGGTCTGCAGAAAGTCTGAGAATTGTCGCCAGGGTGTAAGAGATGGGTCACAAGAGCGTCTGAATTGTGTCGCAGGTAAGTTCGAGATGTGTCGGCAGAACGTCCGAGATGTGTCGCCAGGGTGTAAGAGATGGGTTGCAAGAACGTCCGAAATGGGTCGCTGGTAAGCTCGAGATGGGTTGGCATAACGTCTGAGATGTGTCGCCAGGGTGTATGAGATGGGTTGCAAGAACGTCCGAAATGGGTCGCAAGTAAGTTCGAGATGGGTCTGCAGAAAGTCTGAGATGTGTCGCCAGGGTGTATGAGATGGGTTGCAAGAGCGTCCGAAATGGGTCGCTGGTAAGCTCGAGATGGGTTGGCATAACGTCTGAGATGTGTCGCCAGTGTGTATGAGATGGGTTGCAAGAACGTCCGAAATGGGTCGCTGGTAAGCTCGAGATGGGTTGGCAGAACGTCCGAGATGGGTCGCCAGGGCGTAAGAGCGTCTGAATTGGGGCGCCGTAGCTTCTCATGGAAAAAAATAACGTATGAGATGTGTCGCCAGGGTGTATGAGATGGGTTGCAAGAACGTCCGAAATGGGTCGCTGGTAAGCTCGTGATGGGTTGGCATAACGTCTGAGATGTGTCGATTTTTCATGAAATTTACATGAAAATGTTTTCAAGATGAACCTGAAAGAAAAGAGTAATGTTAAGAAAAAAACTCGGGAAATGAGCCTGAAAAAAGTTATAAAGTCCTTAGAATTTCATGTTAAAACACACCACACACACACACCTGCACACACAACACTATATATATATAGATATATATATATATATATAATATTAAATATATATATATTATATATATATATAATATATATACATACATAATATATATATATAATATTATATTAGTATATATTAATATATATATATATATATATAGTGATGGGGATGGAGTGTGGAGTGTGTTGCCGATGTAAACATTAATATTTTTGTAACACGTCTCGAGAATCTCGAATCTCATAACTTCGATGCTCTGTGGCTTTAAATCTTTCTTCCCTCTACTACAATAATCTTGTTTGCTTCTGCTACTGTTCTCATAACAGATCAGATTTTCAGGCCTTTTTTGAATATCTAACTACTTCTCACAAGACTGTTATATCTTCTCATCCAAATACTGTGGTCCTCTATTTATTGGATTTCAATGTACAAAACACTGAATGGTTGGGTTCCTCTCATACTTATTTAGGTGGGGAGGAGAACGAATCATTCAGCATTCTCAACGATCTGGAGCAACTAATTAAAGAACCTACACACATTCCGGATCGTCCATACCAATTATTGAACACCTTGACCTATGTTCACACTAGTCCTTCTCTCTATAAATACACCATCTTCGCTCCTATTGGTTAATCTGACCACAACCTGGCTGCTAGCTTTCTTGACGTTCATAAACCTAAGGGTCATGTACCCTATCATGTGTAATCACAGGCAAAGACATTCGACACCTGTAGGAGAAGGAGTAGGAGGAGTGATACCGGAATCGTCCAGGATGAAATTCGATGAAAAAAAGGAGGCTGAAAAGATCTGTCTTTTCAAAAGGAGAGTTAGTTATGGATCCGTCAGAGCGAATAAGAGGAGAAATTCAAAAGCTGTTAGAGATGTTTTTGGCAAGGAGAAAAAAATGTTATCAGTAGGAGAACCAAGGAGGTTGACAGACTTTCTTTAAATGAAAGTGCTCTTAACCTGTCGAATAATATCCGTGCAAGAATGAAAATTAGTGAGAGTGATACGAGAAAGAGAGTTTTTAGTGCCCTATTATCAATTTTTCTCTCCTGTTTGGCTCGTGAAAACACGCCATCAAACTGTGGATTTTGGAGGGAAAATAATTTGGTTGAAGATGGAATGAGACTGCTTATTCTATCGATGATTATGGCTCCTACCTTTTCAACAAACACAAGGGCGCTCTATGGTTCAAAACAGGATTCATTCCAAGAGTAGTTAGCAAAGAAATTACACAATGACTCCCCCCCAATTAGCCCTATTAAAGTGTTTGAAAACACATTTAGGGCATGGTGGATCTGCTGGAGAGAAAGTATTATAATTAAGAGCTACGAGATTGTGATCAGAGTTACCGATAAGTGGGAAAATGGTGTATTTATATCGAGAAGGAGTAGTGGTAAAAAATAAGTCAATGGTGCTTAAGAATTAGTTAGTTCGATCTGGGATATAATTAGGTTTCTTCATTAACTCCTTCAGATCATTGAGGATACTGAAATTTTTAGCTTCCTCCTCCATGCACATCAAAATGACAGGAGCCCAGCCACTCAGTGTGGTGTACGTTGAAATCCCCTAAATGGAGGACCACAGTATTTTGTTTATAAGAAGTAACAGTCTCATAAAAGTAGTAAGATATTCAAAAAGGACCTGAAGATCTGTTCCATTGAGGGAGATGTACCTGAAGTACAAGATAATGGTAGTGGTAGGAAGAAAGAC
Source organism: Trachelipus rathkii (assembly GCA_015478945.1). Classification (NCBI taxonomy): domain Eukaryota; kingdom Metazoa; phylum Arthropoda; class Malacostraca; order Isopoda; family Trachelipodidae; genus Trachelipus; species Trachelipus rathkii. The sequence continues at coordinate 2,359 of JABUQX010121007.1, read as the reverse complement.
CTTTATAGCCATGGAACATCAAAAATGGAAGATTCAATGTTTTCTGGACGTGTTGCAGGAATGTTAAGGTTTATATAGGGACAGAACTCACCGAAGTTATAGTTGGAATTATTAAGGTTATTTAATGAAGAATCACTAGCTAGCAGGGTCTCAGACAGTACGTAAAATCTTAGGGTGAGAGTTGGAGAGGTGAAACTCCACAGATTCTATATTATCACTCAGACCACGAACGCTGGCAAAGTCCATAGAAAATTCCAGCCTGTGCCCACTTTAACATATACCCAGTCCAATCATTCGAAAAGTCACAAACGAACACACATCTACAAGCGTTTGTATACAGTAATTATTAAAAACATTTAATAACTAAACCTAATTAACGCAAGATGATCTTTGATAACTAATAAAATAAGCAAATAATAGTAAATAACAGTAAATAAATAAACTTGCAGATCATACCTTAACCAGCTATCAAATAAGCTCAAATTAACTTGGACATATCTTATTATAACTTAAAAATAAACTTTATATTATCCAATATTACAACATTCTGTTATAGCTAATAATGTCTAAAAATATTTAAAAATCAAACTGGGACATCATAAAATTCAGGACGCCAATATTTTCCGCAGAAAACCTCATCATTTATTGATACCAAACATTAAAACCCATGGTGGATAAAAAAATAAATAAAATAAAAAAAATTAAAAATATACTAAAATTGTCCTAAAGACCTTTAATTTAAAACTCGAGAGAGAACACTTAAAAACTTAAACTAGCATATTTAAAGACACACTGGGAAGTCCTATCACTCATGTCTTCAAAAAAACAAAAATCTATATATATGATATATATATATAATATATATATATATATATATATATATAAATATATATATATTATATAATATAATATAATATATATATAAATATATATATATATATAAAATATATATATAATATATATATAATAATATAGTATATATATATATATAAATATATATATATATATATATATATATATATATATATATATATATATATATATAATTAGCGTTTCTATGATAAATGAGACATTGAAATATAAAAAAACATTAATAGTTTGCAATGAATAGAAGGGAAAGTAAATAAGCGATTAAATTTTCGTAATATAATTGCAACAAAGAAACAGTCACAAAATTTATAAATCCTAACTTCATCTTTAAATAACCCTAACTAACATTTGTGTATTTCAAATAATATTTACAACTTTTTAAATAAATACGAAGAGGCAGAGTCACTAGCAATACTCCGCAAACACATGTAAGGGCACATGTTACATTGTTGGTACTTCAATGGAAATGAGGAGGCTTTTATCATCAACACGGAGGCAAGGATCACAAACGATGCAGGAGTCACATCATCGGTAGTCACGAAGGCATAAATCATCGATAGAAATGCTATCAGTCAAACAGCAAAACATAAATCGATAGTTTAATAAAAAAAAATCACACTTCGAAAGAAACTTGCGCGTAATGTTTTAGCAATCTAGTTTTAACTTTGGATTATAACCAAACTAATGTTTAAAAACTTAGGAGCAAACGCCACAAATTTATAAAGCAAGAACTCACTTTAAAACAGAAATTAAAAGTTATAGAACAAACTGTAAACACTTACAATCAATGTTGTTCACAAAACCAGACACGTATTCAGTAATATTCAACTTGACCTTCCTAATCAATTTCTGACTCGATAAGTGGTTCCGGTCCAGTTTTGGGAATTTTGGGTCCCGTTCCGTCATACTTGTAAAAGAAGGTCAATCACTTGTTTAAACTTGTAGAAAGACTCCCCACTTGCTTTATCAAATAAACAACGCTGCTAGGTCACATCAAAATCCATGGAAGAGTTCAGCAACAGATACCTAGAATCTGGTCCGGCAATCTTTTCCTTGAAATACATAATAATTTCTAATTTATAACCTTTTTCTCTTTACTTTCTCTTTTTTAAAAAAAGAAGATTCCTAATAAACATAAAACTTAAATTGTTTCTCTATCTTACGCTTATGCCGGGATTAATTTTTTCTTTAACTAATGTTTCCTTTTCGTTTCGGAATTCTTTCTTCCAACTTTAAATCTTTCTTGACCATTTTCTTGTTAAAACGTCCATCTCCTTTGTGAAGAAAGTGACGAACAATCTACTTCTTAAGAACTTTTCCGACTGACCTACCTTCGTTCTATAGTTTGGTTGGTTTATTACACCCGTCAGTAACAAATGTATATTATATAATATATATATATATATTATATTATATTATTATATTATATATATAGATATATATATTATATATATATATAGATAATAATAATATATATATATATTATATT
>JABUQX010121006.1:15000-17500 GCA_015478945.1 Trachelipus rathkii | reverse complement strand
TTATTTTTATTATTTTTATTATTTTTATTATTTTTATCATTATTATTATTATAATGATTATTATTATTCTTATTATTATTATTTTGTGTGTGTGTGTATTATTATTATTATTATTATTATCATTATCGTTATTATTATTGTTATTGTTAATGTTAATGTTAATGTTAATGTTAATGTTAATGTTAATGTTAATGTTAATGTTATTATTATTATTATTATTATTATTATTATTATTATTATTATTATTATTATTATTATTATTATTATTATTATTATTATTATTATTATTATTATTATTATTATTATTATTATTATTATTATTATTATTGCGTGTGTGTGTGTGTGCTATTATTTTTATTATTATTATTGTTATTAATTTTATATTATTATTAATTTTATTATTATTATTATTATTATTATTATTATTATTATTATTATTATTATTATTATTATTATTATTATTATTATTATTATTATTATTATTGTTATTATTATAAGTAGTAGTAGTAGTATAGTAGTAGTAGTAGTAGTAGTAGTAGTAGTAGTAGTAGTAGTGGTAGTAGTAGTAGTAGTAGTAGTAGTAGTGAAGGTGGTAGCATTATATATTTTCAAAAAGAGAATTGTTTTGTGCTTTGAAATAAGAGAAATTTCAACCCAGCCTAGCAATCTAAAGCTTACTGTTAGACATGGCTTTTTGTTCCACTTGTTGTGTTGCTCATTTTAATCGTCATAAACAACAAAAACAAAATACAGAAACGTAAGAGTTTACGTGAAACTTATTTTTCGGTAATTCTATATTTTTTACCAGGACAACTAAATAATTTTAAAATCAAAATAACAGTTTACTATATACACTTCGCTCCCTAGAAGTGGAGCGTATTTTCACTAAAATTTATATACTAAAATTACTAAATATTATTTAAATATAATCACTTTGAAACACCATTATTATTAAATTTAAAAAGTAAATGCACTTTTTTTTAACTTAATTCACTTTTTAAACAACTGCACTATTGGTCCTATTGCTCAGTAGATGAGTTGGTCTTCATGGAAGGCGAATCATCATCTGATTGAGGAACCATCTGTGAAAACAAATTATCAGCCGGTAAAGGAACCATCTGCGAAGGTGAAGTACCTGCCGGCAAGGAACCATCTGCTAAGGCGATTTACCAGCAGGGTTTTGAAACTCTAGTGCGATTTTGAAGAATGTACGAATCACCAAAAGAATACAGCTTGAATGAAGATAATACAGTGACAGTGGTATGAGATCCTCCATTGTAATAGACATGTCACTATATTGAAATTTATTCCTCTCCATTCTTCTAAGAAAACCAATATACATATAGTAGCAGTGGTATGTGTTCTGCCATTGTATTGTACGTACTACCAAATATATACTGATGGTGATTCATTTCTTCAGGTTATCCATCCATATACAGTAGCAGTGGTATGAGGTGCCGATTAATTGAGACTTAATACCATACATGGCAGAATCTTTACTATATTTGAACCAGAGCGGAAGAGACAAAATGCAAGTTCATGTGAAGATACAATCAGTGTGCCCTTCCTTACAGAGAATAGTTAGTTATTCTAGTGTCGACGGAACCAGTCACTTTAAACTGAGGTTGGTAGACCTGCGTATTAACTGAGTGCCTAATGTTCCTGTCTCCACCGATTTGTGTGTTACTTGAAGTTTCTTCGTTATTTAACATCTTGAAATTGACATAAGTGTTGACGGAATTAGCCATGTTAAACTGAAGCTGGGAGGCCTGGGATTAACGGTATGACTTGTTCCCGTCTTCACCAGTCTGCATGTTGCTTGAAGATTTTCGTTAGTGTGACATCTTGAAATTGAGGTGAGCGATGACGGAATCAGCTATGTTAAACTGAAGCTGGTAGGCCTGGGTGTTAACAGGGTGATTGATGGTCGCCTCATCACAATGCGGGATTTTTCCTTCTTAGATCTGGTTTGCTGCTGAGAATTACTACTGTTTGTTATTCGATTCCTTTTCCCCGGGAGACCAGCTATGATCTAGTAAAAGTAAGTTTCGTCTGCAATCTTCTTTTAATCATCCTTTTCTGCTGAAGAACTCCATGCCTTGGGAGTACTTATCAGCATCTTCTTAGAAAAGATGTTCTTGAAGGTGATGATTATTCTTCTTCTGACCCTGGTCTCCTGCTTCAAAGGGCACACTTTGAAACTCAGGATTCGGCATCTTTGTAACCCACAGTAGGGTGTTCTTCCTCTTACGTCGTCGTCTCCTTGCTACCCTAGGAGGAGAGCTTTTAGCTATCTGTCACCGTAGGGAGAGAGACTGCTGCTTGTCACCGTGGGGAGACATACGTCTGCCAGGAACAGCTGCTAAAAGAGAGGTGAGTGTTCAACTTCCAGGGTAATCAATATAAAGTGAAGGTGCTGGTGTTCTAATAATCTCTTCTTCTTCTTCTTCTTCTTCTTCTTCTTCTTCTTCTTCTTCTTCTTCTGCTTGCTCCTCCAATT
>JABUQX010121005.1:5000-38234 GCA_015478945.1 Trachelipus rathkii | reverse complement strand
GATTCATAGTTAACGCCAAGGATTTATATATTGTCAAACAGGAGAGACGAGAGAACCTCGAAAGAGATAGGAAAGTTAGAAGAATATTGAGAAGAGATTTGTAGAAGTTGGGGTGAATTTTAAGAGAATTGAATTTCACCAAAGTTCACTCTTCATATCCATCACCGAGAAAAATCGGACAAGAGAGTAAGCAGGCAATTCTAGATGTAAAGAGGGGAGTAGCATTTGATTCATGAGCTTAAGAAATGAAGGGTCGAAGTCATCGAATACGAAGTGGCATAGAGATTAGAGTGCAGGGAGAAGATCATTATGAAAGTAGGAATAAAGTAGAAGATAAGAACAGAACCCTGAGAACACCACAAATTGACAGAAAAGAAAAGTCGCCCATTCAACAACAGCGATATTGAGCGATTGAGCAGTTTGAAAGAAAGCTAGACCATAAATTAAGCAAAAGAGAAGGAGGAAACCAAAGGAGGAGCTTTGGATGAGCAAGTGACGCTGCCATACTCGGTCAAATTGCTTGATATGTCAAAGCCCACATACGCAAGTTTCTCCCGTATTCCTAAGAGCGCAAAACACCATAAAATCGGCTATAGATAAGCAATTATATCACCAGCTAGACTTCGATGCAACGAAGCCGTAACTGGCGATCGGAATGAAGTTTCCAGCATATCTAGCTAAATGAGTTGAAAGGGTTTCAAAATCTTAGATAGAAATACAAGTGAATAGAGCGATAGTTAGAAAGATCAGAGCGACTTCCTTTTTTACGGAATAGGTTTGACATGTTGAGAGACTGTCAACACTGAGGGATAAGTGCCTAGTATTAAACATAAGAATATAGTTGAACCGAGGGCCGAAAGATTAGCCTTTTCAGTTGAGAATAGCAACACCAATGGTCAATCGAATAAGTAGGAGTAAATGCGAATTTACAGAAGTTTGCTAGAGATGAAGAAAGTATTGTCAGTAGGAGAACCAAGAGGTAGCGGCACTTTCCGTTGATGCAAACCCGCTTTGCCGTAAAGAGTGCCTCACGATTTATAAGCTGAATGACATTATTGAGATCGATAGATAACGTAGGAATTTTATCCACCCCCGATAGGCTCTGTTCTCTAAACCGAATGACCAAAACGAAGCTACGATCGAACAAATGATCTATGAGGAAAAAAATTCTCGTTCTCCTACTACTCTCACTAAATTTTCATTCAGCTAAAATCGTTCAGGGAAACTCTTCTACGAGCAAAACAGACTTCATAAAAAAAAAGTGCGCTAACCTCCTTGGTTCTATCCTACTAGACCAAATCTTTCATCTTCTAGGAACTTCCTTAAATTGCCTTTCTCACTTTATTCGATCGGACCATGTGTTTGCTAATTCTCCAACTGAAAAGCTAATCTCTTCGGCCCCTCGTTCCACTATATTCTCTATGTCTTAATTACTAGCACTTTCCCTCAGGCTTGGACTTCTCACATGTCAAACCTTATTCCAGAAAAAAGGAGAGCCGCTCTGAATCTTTCTAACTATCCCGTAACTCTCACTTTGTAGTCTATCTAAATCTTGTAGAAACCCTTCTAAACATCACTTCTAGATCATCTGAAACTCTTCGATCGCCAGTACGGCTCTCGTTGCACGAAGGTTACTGGCGGTATACATTCCTATCTAACCGATTTATGGGGTTTCGCTCTTAGGAACTACGGAAGACTCGTATAGGGCGCTTTGACATATCCACAAGCGCATTTTGACCGCAGTAGCACGCTCACTGCTCCAAGCTCCCTCCTCTTCGTTTCCTCTCTCTCTTTGCTACTGTTAGTCTAAGCTTCTCTTTTCAAAATCGCTCAATTATCGGCATGTGTTGATGGGCGACTTCTCTTTTCTGTCATAGTGTGTTCCCTCAGGGTTCTGTCTTCATCTATCTACTTTATTCTAGCTTTTCATTAATGATCTTCTCAACGGCTCATCTACTCTATTCACTCGTATTCCATGACTCGACCCTTCATTCTTTTAACACATAAACAATCCTGATCACAGTTTACATCTAGAAATTGCCTCTCGTCGATTAATCTTTCCGATTTATTCTCGCTGATGGATAGAAAATAACTTTGTGAAATTCAATTTCTTTTAAAAACCAAACTTAAATCTCCTTCTCCAAATACCTTCTAATTTTCCTATCTCTTTCGACCTGGTTCTTCTGTCTCTCCCTGTTGACAAATATAAAAACATCCTTTCGGCCTCTAACATTACAATGAAAAAATTCTTGGAAACCTCGATCACAACAGGGTTTGCAGCAGCCTCAACAGAAACTGGAAGTCTGTCCTTACGGAAACTCTCGTCCTTTTCTCATTGCTCCAGGAGTCACCATCCACGGCTTCAACCCAGAGTACTGGTCCAAAAATCTGGGGGCGGGGCTCGAGTTTCACCTGGCTTTTGGACAGCGTCGAGTCACGCAAACAAGCTTATAAAACTTGTTCTCGTACTTTCCAGTCACTTGACCTCTATCTTTGCGGCGCGATGCTTGGTGCTTTATCTTTAGCGTATAGCTACAACAGCGCAAGTAGCTCAAGGCAATTATCACATCGCGTACCACCACCTTATACAGACCCTTGTAGCTCAAGGGTAGCGGTATCTGACGTACAAGTATTGTTGTTGCACATTGGTAAACTCCAAGTCTAGTCTGTGGTGCATCCTCTTCAACCAACTTCTGTCGGATGAATTCTCTTCTATCTCTGCATTTCCTATGAAATTTAATCTCCTTCAACTTTAAAGCCTGTTCTGTGCTCAATATGCGACATATTTGCACCAGAATTGTTGAACATTTGAGAGTACCTAAACCCCCTCCTTGAATATCTCTGCCCCGATGATCAGTGTGAACAACTGACCAAACTGTAAAAAAAATCCATTAAGGGGACTTATTGCAAAGTATGAACGTGAATCTCTTATTCCCCCAATCCAAAACAATCTCAGATATTAACCAAAATTTGTGTACCTCCTTCACGATTTACCCTCAGAGGGATCATATGTTGCAACTCTTACAAAAATATTACCTTTTCCATAGATGTCATTGAATAAGGTTGCGACTTCAAGTACTCACACACATAAAATCTACCATAGCTCTCTACACAATTTCACTCATCAGAATTAAAAATCCTTCTATCCTCCTCTCATTCCTTTCACACAACACAAAACATTTCACACCACACCACTCATTCTTCACGTTTCCTTTCATCTTTGGTTTCAAGTCACTACAGAAGCAAATCAAAATTTGCGCCTTTTCTAAATACACTCCATCACTCTCTCCTAATTCCTCAATTTCATCGCTTTTCCTTACATTTCATTTCAGATTTGATTCTATCCATTTTACGCTGATAGCGACTAGCAAAGGACCTTCACTGCGATCACGGAATCCTTGCTCCGAGGCATTGCACATAAGCATTGCTTGCAAAAATAAGTGTAGTAGCAGCCAACTCTAACTTTACCACAAGTCCCATTATGTTGCTTCTACGACAAGTAGGACATACGATGTGTGCGCAATTTTTTCTCCCTACACGTCATGGAATAATGGATAGGATGCTCTTTGAAACTGTTAATGTCTAGAAGAGGGTGTAGATGAGATATAGTATGTGTTTATGAGTTGCTGATGATAGAGGTGGATATGAATGCATAACAGAAAGGCGAAACATATCACTAGAATGTCAAACTACCATAAGCAAAATGGGATATATATATAATATATTAATATAGATATATATATATATATATAATATATATATAATATATTATATATAAATTAATATATATATATTATATATAATATATATAATAATATAAAATATATACGATAATATATATATATAATATATAATATATAATATAAATAATATATATTAGACATTGAATTAGGACATCTTAGGAATATAGAGACAGTAAAAAAGCCACATGGGCCTATCGAGACTGCCCAAGTCAACCCACTACCCAAACATGCTCAGCAAATCCACAAAGCACCCTTAGGGCTTGTCAATCTTGAACTACAAATCACCAATTTGCTAGCCAAAAAACTAAAATGATAATATAAATATGATACCCAAACCCATCACATGCATTATAACTAATTATGGCTCAACATGCCACTCTAACCAATAACTGGCTTATAAACTAAAAACCGCCAAATTTTGCTTCGCAATATATTAATGTATTACCCAACCCATATTCCATAAACGAAATCTAACCATTTCTTACAATGTTAGCAAATCGATCACACCTCAACAACCTCCTTGCAGGCTATTCAAGAATTTCAAATAACCCTATTTACGAATGCATGCTTATCATTATATCCAGATGCATGCTTTCTTCTTAATTTTCTTATATACTGCCCTGCTGTCACCTGTCCATCTGTTCTAGCTATGAAAAAATTTATTGGCTCTCTATATATATCTAATAGAATGATAAATATTTTGTAGGGATTGTATCATTGTCCCCGCTTGTGAAAAACCCTTTCTACAGAAAACAATTCCTAATCCTATCAGCTCTACTTCATAGCTCTTAACCTTCAACCACAGAAATCATCCTTGTTTGCTCTACTTTCACTCTCTCTAGCACTACTAAGTCTTTCTGTAAATAAGGGGCCCAAATTGTGCACAAATACTCTATTACTGGCCTAACATAGCTATTATACAGTACTTATTACTTCCTGTCTCTTGTAAACAACATTGCGATTTATTATCCAGCATCTTATTCTCTTTATTTCTACTTCCAAACATTGATAGCTCTTTTCAAATTATGCTATATAATCAACCTAAATCATTTTTCTGTCCACAGACCTCAAGCCACTCCCCATTCATATCGTACTTATAAACTTTTATTTGAGTAACTAGGTGAAAGCCTTACCACTTTTTACTATTAAAAATTCATTGCCACTATCTGGCCCACCCAAGAAGTTTATCAGATCATTTTGAATCAATCTTTATCCATCCTTCACTATTCCTAACTGAGGTGTGCCACTTTAGTTTCATCTGCAAACTTAGAAACCTTGCACTTTAAGTCCCCATGCTCTAATCAATTTATATAATGAGGAACAAATAGTGCCCCATCACTGAACCTGTGGACACCACTCTTCACTATTTCCCAGGATGATTTATCCCATTAGTTGTACACACTGTTTCTATTTCGCAACCACACTCTTTAATCCAAACCATGTACCACTTCCACCTATACCACATTCGCAGGGTTGGCACGATTGGGGGTGTCGGGAACCTATCAAAAGCTCTTACTAAGTCTAAATATACAATATCAACTGATCTCCTCGGTCAATGCAGTCAGTAATGTATTCATAAATTCTAAAAGTTGTTCTAACATGAACCTACCCTTCTGCAAACCAGGCCGGATCATCAAAACCTTGTTAGTCTTCTACAATATTCTCTATATGTACCTCTTGCTAGTTAACTTTCCAGAACCTTTACAACCGATATGTTAAACTAATGGTACCATCCTATTAATTATCAGATCTTCCTTACATACCTTTCTTATTAAACATAGGCACAACATATGCTTTTCCAATCATCGGTACCTCAGCCAAATGTATAATCGTTAAAATCAAATTACAGTGCCTTTGCAAATGCTCAAACTACCCTCTTTCAGAATTCTACCTATATACCTCAGGGCCTGCAGCTTTACTTGGATTCAATATGATCTAATAAACGTTTAATATCTCTTACCTCAAATTCAAATTCGTAAAGTCTAATTTAGTACATAGCATACAAGAACATTCAAGTCTCCAAACTATAATCTAATCTTTCCTTCTGTAAACACGGAAGCAAAATAAGCACTTGAAATGTTGACCAAACTCCTTATCTGGAACTCACTAAATTTCATCAATTTTATTTGACCAATTGTACTATTCTATACTTTTCCACATCTCATAAAAGCTAAAAAACTCTCAGGTTTCTTATTTACTATTCTTGTCTAAATTAAAATTTCCTTCCTCCTCCTCTTTGCCTTTCTTATTGACTGGTTAAGGTCATTTCTATTTTTTCCTATAATTCTTCTAAATCATCTTCCTATTACTACCCTTGAACTGATTCTAAAACATTGCGCTTTTCATTATATTTTATCCTTTATCTTCTCTATTCCACCAAAACAGTGTTTTCTCTTCGCACCCTAATGGTTTATCTTTAAAAACATAACTGACTGAATATTCAATTAAAATTTGTTTGAAAATGAAAAACTACATGATAAACAGTTTTGGTCTTTAAAACTCTTCTTATCCCAGTCAGTTATATATACTAGCATGTCTCGAAATTTGAGAAAATCGCCATTTCCGAATCTATAGATCTCTTCCTTTATTAACTTCAATTGCCCAGATATCACATTCATCATTAAATCTAATACTATATCATCGGTCGACTAAGGCTCCTAAATTTCCTTCAACTCTAACTTTCATCCACCATACTTCATCAATTAGTTAATATATACAGATCTAATAAGACTGCATCGTATCTTGTGGTCTTTGGACCATCTGGGTCAAAAGATTATCTATTATTAACCAATTATGAATGCAGAAACTCACTCTTCCATATAGACAAAGGCAATCCCATATGAATGCCGAGGAAAATTAAAATCACCAGTTATGGACCTATTACCTTTTTCCATTACTGTGCATAGCTGTTCTCAAGTCCTTATCACAAATTTCGAGCAATTCTAATTCTGAACTCTGGCCCAGAGAGTCTAAACAATGCCCCGTATTCCTATATATTTATTGTATATAAGATATCTACCCACACTGATATTCAATATCATGATTAATTTAGAATTATCAAGTCATTAGTACAGACTGAACTATTGCTTCTTAGACATAATAGCGCCACACCACACCCTTCATTCTCACCGCTGGTATAAATAAGTGAAATACCTCTATTTCATATTCCTGAAGGAGTCTCCATATAATTCTTCATTAACCTGCTTCAGTTACACAAATAATGTCTAGATTCTATTCTATGGTATATAACTAATCAGCTCATCCTTTTTATTACTATGGCTATGAGCTCTAACCGACTGGATTTTCACTCGAAAACTGCTTTTATTTTATTGCTATACATCCTTATTTACAACCTGTAACAACATTAGTTTTACATATATCATCACCCACTAATTACAAGTTACCCCATTGCTATTATTTGTACCAGATTCTAGCACCCACCACCCCCAACATTTACCTAGTTTTCATTGCCTAAACAAGTCTCCAAAACTGGTACTGAAAATTCCAACACCTTTACAACTTAAGTGAACTCATACTCTGTCCAAAAAGACTTTTATCCAGGGAAATCTCTCCACAAATCCAAAAACACTAATATATTTCTTGAAAAACCAGTAGTTCCGAACCCTTTCATTTACACCTAAAGCTGCCTACTCCCCCATTCCTGAACTGCACCTAACCTAGGTAAATCCAAATATCATGTGCACCTCTTCCACTAGCTTCATCTTCTGAATCAAATCCTCCTATAATCTGCTATTTAATTCTTCTGACCCTTCTATGCCCTAGTATCATTTTACACAATGCACATTACCTCTGATCACATTTCGTAGGAAATCAATCTCTCTATCATATTCCTATCACATAAATCACTCACTCTGCACCTGAGAAACATACTCTCATCGTTTACTTTTTCTTAGTTGAAAACTCCAATCTAGGTATTCTAATTGTCAAGAGCTGCCAATAGCATTTACAGTCTTCCCTTCAGAAAACTCGACATTACCATTGGCACTCTCTCATCCCCATCTGGAAGACATCCGAACCTGTTACTGCAGGTCAAAGGCCGACTGACTTTCGAGATCCTCATCTTTTTAAATCATTATTTCTAGTTTCTACAACGCTATAATTCATATATAATATATATATATAATATTATATATTATATATATTATATATACGTATATAATATATATATATATAGGAGTCTACCGGACCAGGTTCGGCCGAACATCGATTTTTTGGAATTCCCGGTACGCCGGAAACTAGCATGTGTTCCATCCGGAGACTAACCGGCAACTTTCCTACTTTTCAAAATGTCTGTTTTTATTCTCATATTCTTCTGTAAAAACTTTTTGTCATTACACTGAATTATTAATGCATAAAAAATTAATATTGAAAACTTGAGTATACAGTCGCTCCCTCGATAGAATTATTAGGGGTTTAGGTTCCTGACTCCCTCGCGTTATAGTCCGATATCGCGATACTAACATTTAAACACCCTGAAAGAATTCATTAATTTGAAAATTTTTACCTTTGTGTAATTTGGTTTCATGATAGGAACTATTTTATTTAAAACATGTATACAAATTGTATCAAAATTGGAAACAATTTTATTTCAGAACAGTTTATAAACATATTTTAATGACTAGTTAATTAGTAGGATATTTTATACATTACAGTACAGTACTCTACATATTCTTAAAATGAGCAAAAAAATTTTAGTTTTTAAATTGAACACAAAAACATTACAATGTAGCAAACCTTTAAAGAAATCTTGGGAGATAAAATTGTTAAATATTAAATATTTAAATGAATAACTAAATTAGTAATATAAAATTTTAAAGTTTAGCTAATTGAGCACAAAAATAGTTTCTTCAAATTGTAAATGAAGTGAAAGTGTAAGAGATGATTGCAGTTCCAGAATCTGTTAGTTTCATGCTGCTTTTGTGAGAAATAACTGTTATCACGGTAATTGACGCTTTTGCCTTCATTTAGCTCACCAAATATTTCTTTTTTTTTTTCTTTTTCATTAATTCGTATTATGTATTAATTTTATACCTTTCAGTTTTTAACAGTTTTAATACTTTCATTTAAAATCTTTTAACACAAAGTATTACAGATTTTTAATGTCATTTCTCTGTAATTTTGTAATTTTGATTTTGCCTTTTTATCTTCTTTACACCGCAGGATTATAGCAAATCGTCTTCTATAGACCGCGTTCTACTAGGGGCGACTGTATGTGAACAAATATCATCATGATAAAATGACCTTCGACTCCATACTTTCGAAAACTTTAATACTTTAATACTTTTCAAACTTGAACCATTAGCTTTAATACTCTAGAATGGGGTTGGGATATTGGGGCTTATCAAAGACTAAGAATGACTTTTTTTTAGAAACAAATTGGTCGTTAATTTTTAATTTTATAAAATTGGTTAATAATCATAATTATTGCCTAATTAAATTATGAGTTTAGAATATAATTTATTTAAGTTAATTAAGTTAATTTAAAAATATATATACTATAAATATATATACATATATATATACATATATTATAATATATATATATATAATATCATATAGTATATATATATATATATATTATATAATATATATATATATATATATATTATATATATACGATATATAATATAATATATATAGTATGATATATATATATAATATATATACTTATATATATAGATATAATATAATAATAGTTATATATATATAATATATAATATATATATTATATATATTATATATTTTATATACACTAATATAGATAAAGTATATATAGCTATAGTATATATAATATATATTATATATAGGATATAACTATATATATATATAACTATATATACATACGCTATATATATATAATATAGTTTTTTTATTATTGTATAAATATTTTAAGTTCATTCCTAATTTTATTTATTCTTTATTAAAAATGACTTGAAACAGCATTGATGAATTTACTTACTATGTAGATGAAATATACTTTGTTGAAATTAGCCTTAGTTAGGCCAACCCCAACCACTGTTGTTGTATATATGTTATAAATTTAAATTGCTTGAAAAAAGATCAAGTTCTTACCATTGACAATTTGACAATAATGCTATGCATAAAAATAAACTTATTATAATACATAGAAGAGCTCCACTAAATATTAAGTATAGGTTACCTACATACACAACACCATGAATCTTTCCTTTCAAACAAATTGTTTGAGGAAAACCGCTTTTACAAGTCAGTTTGTATAAGTAGATTCTAGATTCAATAATAATAATTAATTTAACCAAAATCACCAGTTTAAGCTAACACTTTTTAACATAACTTAAACCTTTAGAACATTTCACCAAAGACAATGCATAATGCTCCAAAAAAAAACAAACTGTTGTCATTTTAATTGTTGCGTGCGTTCGTTTGTTTGTGACGTCATTTTTATATTATTCTTTTCCATATATACGGTTATGCATGGAAATTTTTATTTAATAATTTAATAAAGGTAATTTTTATATAATATTTATTTAACTTTGTTTTATTTGGTAAATTTTATCATAATTGGGGAATTTTAATTAAAGTTTTATCACACTCCCCAAAAAGAATTGCAGATTGTAGATCTGCAATCTGAATGTTTATAAATCATCAAGATTATCCTTTATAAATTGAGCACATTTTTGTGCAGCTTTTCTCTGGGGACGGTTTGATGCCATCCCAGAATTATCTGATATATTTACACTTGCTTTGTTTTGAGTTAGGTTTGGTTGTTGATTGGTGTCAGGTGTTAATTTGGTATGTGTTATTGACAATTCCAATGGATAGAGATTACAGATAGCATGATATGCTATTTGGCCATTGCTCTGTTTTATCTTCACTGTTCTAATTTTACTGTCATGCCCCATCACCAATTCGAGTACTCTACCTGTCATCCAAAATGGTTCTAGGTCTAATAGTAGATTTGATCAAGACTATATCATTTACTTTAATTCTATCCTCCCAAGTTATTTCATGCAGCTTTTGACCAAATTCTCTCAAGCTAAGCAAATACTCTTCATACCATAGTTGTTTAAATTGGTTGTACATTGATTCTTGAGTATCTAAGGTTTTTTCTAGAGTGTCTTGGTCAGTTTCCTTCCATATATCTCCTTCCTCACTCCTCAATATTAGTGATGAGTTACAATTTAATCTTAGAAATGAATTAGGTGTTATAATATCAATATCGTTGGACTCAGATCGGTAAGTCAAGGGTCTAGAATTGACAGCATTTTTAATAAATGATAGTGTAGTCAATAATTCAAAATATGTCAACTTAGCTCTCCCAATCACCTTGTACATACAGCTTTTCAGAGTTTTTATTTGTCTTTCCCAAAAACTAGCAAACCATGCAGCGTATACAGGCACCTTTACATGTCGTATGTTATTTAATTGAAGTTCCTTCACAAACTCATCAGACTCTAAGGCCTTTTGCAAAATGTTGGCACCCTTTTCAAATGTACGAGCATTATCTGAGTATATGTAATCTGGGATGTTATAAAGATTACAGAAGCGTTGGAATGCTAATAGAAAGTTAGGTACACTCATATCTGGCACAAGTTCTATGTGTATAGCTCGTATATTCAGGCATGTGAAAATTAATATAAACATTTTGTCGAGTGTGGTGCTATTAGTGGTTTTTACAAATAGATGACCAGTATAGTCAATGCCTACAAATTTAAATGGAGTGATTAGCTGCATGTGATGTTTAGGGACATCAGTGTATTTTGGATATTTAAATGCTCTGACATTTATTTTCTTGCAAATCATGCAGTTGTGTATAATCTTTTTAACTGCTATTCTACCTTTAGGGATCCAAAACCCTTGATTCCTAATGTGTGTTAGTGTAGAATCAAGACCAAGGTGTTGTACTTTTTGGTGAGATTTATAAATTAACAATGTTGTAAAATAATGAAATCGAGATAATACAACAGGATTATGTACATCATAATTAAAATATGTACATTTTGAAATGCGACCCTTAGATCTTAATATACCCTCCATGTCCAAGAATAAATTTAGGTTATCTACCAATATTGGAATTTTTTCTTTTTTATCATTATTCAATAAATACTCAATTTCTTTAGTAAAACAAGAAATTTGAACCTTCTTGACCCAATACATTAATGATTTCTTATAAGGATCACCTTTCGTTATATTACATATAAAGGTGAACAAATATTTAGTGATGTTCATTATTTTATCAAAGGATGAATATTTGTTAATGTCAATAATTTCATTATTGTTCTTGTTGGCAAAATTACTCAGAGTAGAAAAATTCATTAACTCAGGAGATACAGATAATAGGGGAAATTTAGGCCAGTTTTGTAGATTTTTGTTTAACCAAGATGGCCCATTAAACCACAATTTTAAATTTTCTAAAAATTTATTATAAGTAATCCCTCTAGTTAAGAGATCTGCTGGGTTTTCTGTTGTATGCACATAACGGAACATTATATTAATCTTATATTTATTCTTTATGTCACTTAAAAGGTAGTTGAGATCCTTTACTCTGTTATTAACGTATTTACTTTTAACCTTGGTTTCACCAGACAGCGCCCAATTAATTACAACCTGAGAATCTACACTTATGTTGATATATTCAAATACAAAACTGGTATAGGATTCTAAAATTGTGGGCAAGCATTTAAGCGCCAAGATCACTGCTAATAGTTCTAGTGTGGGAATGCTGTAGGCTTTTTTGGGATTGATAGGAGCTACTTTAGACTTAGCAAATATAAGTTGGTTGGAATGATTACTTGAACTATAAGCTACAAAGCCATAGCATTTTGAGCTACTGTCACAAAAGATGTTTAGTCCATATGAATGATCTTCATTTATTACCTGCCTAGGAAAAGCTATTTCTGGTAAGGATTGAAGATCCTTTTTTAATTTTTCCCATTCACCAATCAGCTCTTCAGACAACTCATCATCCCATTCATATTTGGCTTCCCATACACTTCTTATTAATAATTTACCTCTTATTGAAACTGGCAAGACCAACCCTATAGGATCAAATACTTTAGACGTCTCAGATAGTAATTGACGTTTAGTTTTGGCATGATCACCAAATGTGACAACTGAAACATGCATAGAATCATTTGTTATGTTATATTTATAACCTAATACTCTTTCCAGATCACAACCATGTTCCACCAATACTTCATCACCTTGTAAAACCTTTTTCAGTTTGTCATTATTAGTGTTCCAGGATCTAAGTATAAACCCTCCTGATTGCATTCTATCATATGTTAAATGATAGAGATTTATGAGCTCATCACATTTATTACCTGTGTAAATTAAATTATCCACAAAAAAGTTGGAAGTCAAAATCTCTTTACACCTGTCATCATTAAATTGACTTATATGGTGTTTCAAAATATAGTGTAAGATGAAAGGTGAGGCTGTATAACCAAAAAGAATAGTATTGTATCTAAAAGTAATTAATTCATTATTTCTATACCATAAAAAACAAAATTTATTTTTATCAGTCTCTTCTCTAAGTCTAATAGATAAAAAAGCCTGTTTTATGTCACTGAGGACAACATAATCATTTGTCCTAAATATAAGTAGTAATTTCAATAAAGAGTTCATTAAGTCAATACCCGAGTAAGATGATTCATTTATAGAAGGTGAATTTTTATTTAATCTAAAGGAACAGTTAAAGACTGGTCTCACTTTAGTTGTGACCTGTTCTTCAACTTTTATAATAGGTCTATGTGGTATGAATATGTAATCATTGATTTTGTGTTTGGGAATGTTAATTTGATCAATGATTCCATCCTTTTGATGTTGTTCGAACACTTTGTCATATTCATTTACCAGATGTTTACTTTCAAGGTCTGCATAAACTCTATTTAGAACTTTTAATGACACATGTAAATTATTAGGAACTTGTTTAATCTTTTCTTCCATCCAAGGCAATCTCACATAATAGTGATTGTCCTTGAATAAGATACCTTGTTTAAATTTATCTACCATATAATCATCATAAGTAGATGTACTTTCATCGATAGATGGGATACCGATAGACTCTAATGAGAAAAGATTTTCTACCCCATTATCTACCTGTGAATCTGTTAATATATTTTCAAATGGATGAAAAAATGTTTTTACTGGGTTAGTGATGAAATTGACAACTGTATCACTAACTGTTTCTACTTCTTCATTACCCAACTGAGTAAGTATTTGTTTTTTGTTTATCTTAAGCATTTGAGTTTTTGTTAAAAAATTATGTACATTTCCCATAGGCACCAACTTATCACATATTTGAAAACAGCTGCCTCCCATTACATTGATCAATTTAAAAGATGGCAAATATTGAATGATGTCAGTACCTATTAATGCATCTAAATGAAATTTATTATAATCTACATCATTATAAAAAGTAGAATCTGCCAAAGCTAAGTTATGTTGCTTAAAATTTTGTATGGCTTCTTTTACGCCATCTACCTCATATTGCAAAGACAAAGTATTGTCTATTAAGAAAGGCATACTAAATACTTGTTGTGCATCATATTTGAAACCTAACAAAACTTGTTTAAAAGTACGATGTTGTTTACCTATAAAGGTTTGTACATTATAATCTAATTCATGTAACTTGTCAATATCGTCAAAAAGATCTTTAGTGATGTTCTTAGATAAATATGACCTTTGCGATCCTGAATCGATAATACCTCGAACTGTCACCCTTTTGGTACCCCTAATTAATTGGAAAGAAATAGTGGGTAACAAATATACTCTATCTGTTTGTTGCTGTGATGTCAAACATAAATTAATAGACTGACTGGACTCATTATTAGTTTCAGGACAGAAAGCTGTTATATGAGTATATGCTTTACATTTAAAACAGTTATATTTCAATCTACCTTCTTTCCCAAAACAATCACTTTCCTGATGACCTATACCTGAACATCTAGTGCACAGGTTTAACACTTTTGCACGAGCAACTCTTTCTTCTGTGGTCACATATTTATCGCATTTATAAAGGGGATGACCCTTTTTTTGACAAAATTTACATACACCTTGAGCTTTAGCAACACTATGCTCATTACTATCATTGACACCTTTTGCTGGAGTAGCAGTAGTCTTAAATGTTTGCAAAGAACTAGATGGAGAAGACTTTTCAGATTTTTTAATAGTAGTTTTAGTTTTAGGCCTAACTTGTGCATTATCTTTCCTTGTCCTAGAAACAGTACACAAAGTGTTTACTACTTCATTATAACACTCAAACAATTGGCCCAAAGTTGGAAAATTAGAGCCTACCTTATGCACTAATTCAGATTTAAAAATTCTAGGCAATTTCTTAAAAACTATGTTGCTTAACAATACACAACCAGGCGTGTCAGGAATCAAAAAATCTAAATCATAACCCTTTAGCTCATATATCATGGATCTTATTTCATTAACAAAGATTTTAGTATTAAGAAATTCATTATCAAACCCATCTGGAGGATTCAATTCCAGAAGTTTATTCATATATTCATTTATGATATACTCTCTATCCAAAAATTCCTTTTTTAGCAAATCTATAGCTATATTATAATTATCGTCTCTTATTGTTAAATGGCTAACAACTTTGTAAGCATAACCTTTTAGATACCCAAATAGATAAGTCATTTTAACAGAATCAGTTAAATTATTTCTATTTCCTATCAAGTTATTAAATTTATTTAGAAAATTATGAAAATTCAATTTATTTGAACCTGTACCATCAAAGGTATCACAGTTAAGTACAGGAAGTTTGCTTTCAGTTAAGTTTAATTTAGAAATAACATCTAAAAACTGTTCTGTAGTATTACTCTCATTAGGCACATTTTTAGAGTCAAGAAAATCATCATACTTTATTAATGCTGCAGACACGTCCATATGATACGTTACAGTACCTTCTAATTCCTTATTCATATAAGAAGGGTCTACTTTATCTAAATCATTTTGGAACATAAGGTCCAAAATTTTATCATCAATTATTTTAATGGAAGCAAGTTCATTTTCTACAATATCCTGAGAAAATTTAAACAATAATTTAGTCAAAGCACCATCATTTTTAAATTTGTCAAGTTTTTTGAGAGCTATAGTTATTTTAGATTTATTAGTAGCTCTCTGCCTTATTAAAAGGTTTATTTCGCTTTTGCACAGCTCTATAGTACTAGTACTATCATCACCATTACCCATTTTAGAGTTACTTCTGATAAATAGTTACCAAAAAATGAAAAGCTGTCTTAAATTGTTAAATTGTAAAAAAATTGGAGTTTAACACTCTTCATGAAAGGCCATAATATCACAAAATATAACAAATAAGCTATATTTAAAATGTATAAAAGGCTCTTTAAAACAAAACGTTACCTTAAGGTTACACTGAATTAGGTCTAGTATGATTAGGTCAAAATTATTCAAGTTTAGTTTATTACTGTAATCTATGCACAGTCCTATATTAAATATATACACAGATGCGTTATTACTATTAAGCTGTATCAATATTAACTTAAAAGAAATTACATCAAAAAGCCAACATTGAATTATTAACATAGGCCCTATCTAATAGGCTAGGTTAAATTATTAACATAGGCCTCATCCAATAGGCTAGGTTCAATTATTAACATAGGCCTCATCCAATAGGCTAGGTTCAATTATTAACATAGGCCCTATCTAATAGGTTAGGTTCAATTGACTTGAAAGCAATCACCGGCACAATTTGTTTGAAATATGTTGAAATTAGCCTTAATTAGGCCAGCTCCAACCACTGTTGTTGTATATAATGATGCTATAAATTTAAATTGCTTGAAAAGAAAGTTCTTACCTTGAAAATTTGACAATAATGCTATGCATAAAATAACCCTATTATAATACATAGAAGAGCTCCACTAAATATTAAGTATAGGTTACCTACATACACAACACCATGAATCTTTCCTTTCAAACAAATTGTTTGAGGAAAACCGCTTTTACAAGTCAGTTTGTATAAGTAGATTCTAGATTCAATAATAATAATTAATTTAACCAAAATCACCAGTTTAAGCTAACACTTTTTAACATAACTTAAACCTTTAGAACATTTCACCAAAGACAATGCATAATGCTCCGAAACAAAACAAACTGTTGTCATTTTAATTGTTGCGTGCGTTCGTTTGTTTGTGACGTCATTTTTATATTATTCTTTTCCATATATACGGTTATGCATGGAAATTTTTATTTAATAATTTAATAAAGGTAATTTTTATATAATATTTATTTAACTTTGTTTTATTTGGTAAATTTTATCATAATTGGGGAATTTTAATTAAAGTTTTATCAATATATATATATATATATATATATATATATATATATATATATATATATATATATATATAAAGATATATATTTTAAATATATATATATATATATATATATATATATATATATATATATATATATATATATATATATATATATATATATATATATATATATATATATATATATTTCAACTTCAAAGTCCCCAGTGTGAAGTTATGTTAGATGATTAGCAGCTTGAGCAAGTGTCTGAGTTTAAATATTTAGGTATATTGGATGAGAAGGAACGGATGATGCAGAGTGTAGTAGGAAAAGTTGTGAATGGCAGGAAGGTGGTTGTGCAATTAAATCGTTGGTGAATGTAAAGGGACTAAGTCTTGAGTGCGCTAGAGTCTTACATGAGGGTATATGTTGTTACCTGTGTTATTGTATGGTAGTGAGACTATGGTCTGGAATAAGAAGTATAGATCTAAAGTTCAATGTGTTCAGATGGACAATCTTAGGGGGACGCTAGGCGGGACAAGAAATAATTAAGTTGGGAATGAACGTATTAGAGAGTTGTGTGGTGTGAAGAAAAATGTAAATGAGAGAATAAATGAAAGTATGTTGAGATGGTTTGGTCATGTGGAAAGGATGAATGAAAGTCGGTTGGTTAAGCGGATGTATAGTGGAGGAGTGTGTTGGGAACCGGATCAAGTTGGGAGACCTAAGAGAGGTGGATTGAGTCAGAACGAATGTCTGGAAGGGAGAGAAATGTGGCTTGGCAGAGGCAGAATAAAGGTGCATGATAGGAGAGAATGGCGGGGTTTTGTTATTGGGGGCATGGTTGTGGCCCACCTGGTCCAAGGGATGAACCCCTTACATTGACGATTTACCATAGTGAGGGTCCGTCGCGGACCCATGATGCTCTAGGGTGGATTTTTCTGTCTGTGACGATCTCTCACCAATTAATGGTACAGAGGGGGCGGTAAGGCTGGGCTTTCTTTTCGACGTTTGTCATGTTCTCCTACTGCTTTTCTTCCGATGCTTGTACAGCACCTTACCCCCAATCTTGGGGCAAAGAGGAAGGAGAAGAAAGAAAGAAAAAATATATATATATATATATATATATATATATATATATATTTATATATATATATATATATATATATATAGATATATAAATATATATATATATATATATATATATATATATATATATATATATATATATATATATATATATATTAATTCAATTAAATAAATAATTTTGAAAAGAGATTTCTGAAAATATTTGATTTTCTTGAAGATATTTACTTTATGTCTCTCTCTCTCTCTCTCTCTTCCTCTCCTTCTCTCTCTCTCTCTCTCTCTCTCTCTCTCTCTCTCTCACTCTCTCTCTCTCTCTCTCTCTCTCTCTCTCTCTCTCTCTCTCTCTCTCTCTCTCTCTCTCTCTCTCTCTCTCTCTCTCTCTCTCTCTCTCTCTCTCTCTCTCTCTCTCTCTCTCTCTCTCTCTCTCTCTCTTTTTTCTCTCTCCCTTTCTCTCTCTCTCTCTCTCTCTCTCTCTCTCTCTCTCTCTCTCTCTCTCTCTCTCTCTCTCCTCTCTCTGTCTGTCTCAAAAAAAAAAAAAACTCTCTCTCTCTCTCTCTCTCTCTCTCTCTCTCTCTCTCTCTCTCTCTCTCTCTCTCTCTCTCTCTCTCTCTCTCTCTCTCTCTCTCCTCTCTCTCCTCTCTCTCTCCCCCCTCTCCTCTCCCTCTCTCCCTCTCTCTCTCTCTCTCCTCTTCCTCTCTCTCTCTCTCTCTCTCTCTCTCTCTCTCTCTCTCTCTCTCTCTCTCTCTCTCTCTCTCTCTCTCTCTCTCTCTCTCTTCTTCCTATCCTTTACTCTTTACTTTAAATAAGTACGTACATTAAGGTTTTTTAACAATTATATTTATTTTCTTATGAGAAATCGAATGATATATCAAATTTCGAATATTTTTATGTTAAAAACTCGGAAAATTATAATTTGGCCTCAATTTTAATTTGAAATCATAGTAAATACGAAAAAAAAAAAATTGATTATATTTAGGTATGTTTATATATTTTGCACATCAATTTATAACAAAGGAGTAATGGAATTAAAATATATTTTTTATTTTGTTTGATTTAACCTTCTATTATTTAATGTAAATTTACAGTTAACTCCGGTTTTGCCTGATTTTTGGCCAGCGAATCAATACATAGTAGATGAATATTTGCCTACGTGGGGCACCATCCACTGTATCCCTTAACCCATGAGTACTGGTAATTTTACTATTCTACTATATATTAGTAATTAAATATCAAAATATGTAATATCGATTATCTCTATATCAGTCCATCAATTTTCAAAATGGCACCATCCATGTATGATAATAGGTATGCCTTTTCTTAGAATTTTTTAATGATTTTTGCTTATTTAATATATAAAAATGGTCTTCCACGATTTATTAATGAATTTTTAATATATTTCTGTATATATTTCATCTCTATAATTCCAATGGAGTAAGGATAAGAAATGTTTCACCTTAACTAAGAAATTACTAATATTTCAGTAAAATATTGGATAATTTTTATAAATACAAATATCAGAGAAATATTAATATTTCTTAAAAGATTCAAAGTTAAATATAGGTAATTCAGTCTAACCTTTTTATATTAAAATAAAGGACTGTTATCATTGAATGGTCTTGTTTCACATTAAAATATTAGAAAAGTCCAAATTAATATTTTTGCATTTATGGAATTAATTGCTGTAACATCAAAAAATATATATATTAGAATAAAAATTTTGTCATTTCTGTAGCCTAGTCTTCTTAGTGGGCATTTTTTATAATTTTCTCTTAGAAACTTAAAAAGAAATTTAAGTTAATCAAACTAAAAATAAAAAGGTAGCTAATTAATTATAGAAACTCAAAATATATTTTTTGTTAATGTATACTTAAAAAATCAAATATAAATTCATGGAGAAGCTTATATTACCTTAATTAGAAAAAGGATTGTACAGGGACTGACAATCTCCCTTAACCCCGGTCTTCTTCACTCTTAGAATCTGGAGCTCAGGACTTGCAGAAATACTTCTTGGTTTCCCCTGGCATTTCATCAGGTGCTAAAGCACTAGTACTGTAACCACACTTCATGCTCTTATTACCCCACCCACTAGCTAACTATGAATAAACTGTACCAAAGTAGCAATATTACATCATCCATCAGACTCTCCTTTCCTATTGATCCATAATTAACACTCAAATATCATTTGTCATTGAACATAGCCTGATATAAATTCCATTTTCAGGATTCACACTGAAATTTTGAATTTGAATTCCCTGACTTTCCCTGACCAAGTCCGCAAATTTTCCCTGACCAGCATGTTCGTTATTTTTGGCATATAAAATATCTATTAATCATTATTGCAGCCTATTTACTCAGTTCATACATTAAATTATTGAAAATTTAATTTAGAAATTGTTCATCATCATGGATGAATTTAAAAAAATATTTTTTTTTTAGTAATCAGCCTATACCTTCCCCATAGCCATTCAACGCACTCCTTTTTTATTTTTTCCAAAAGTAAACAGTTTTATTTATACAAAAAGAAAATAAATTAAAAGTTTACATTAATAGCCTAGGTGAATAACGTCCACTGTGATCACAAAAGTTCTAAATGGGAAGATTTAGGTTAACTTTTTGCATTTGAATTTTTGATTTTATAGCGTCTTCTTCTGTCAAAGCTTTCAGTTTTAACATCTTGCTCTTCAAGTTTATTGATTTGTATGTATAATTTTTTCTTTTTCAACCTTTTTATTCTCTTCTTTTGGTTCTGTTTTGACTCTTTGAGATGTTCTTCATATCTCCTATGGGCAGCTCTTACATTTGTCAACATTTTTTGAGTGATAGGAACTTTATGAATACGGTACTTTCATGAGATCTTATAGCACTCTTCTTTGAGAAATCAGACTATGTTCTTTCAGATTTTCCACTAAAATTGCTTTATTTACAGAAAACCCTCCTTCCACTGTCGCATTTCCATGCAAAAATATCAGCCTAATTCTAATAATTTGCCACAATTCCGCATAACATTGATTCCCCAGGTACTATAGAAGAAAAAATCTCATTAAGTCTCTTAGAAACAATCACTCATCCACATACATATTTTGAATTTTAATTCAAGGGTAGAATGAGCTTCACTGCAAAGTAGTGTGTATTGTGCTTTTGCTTTCTCAGCAACAGAATCTGTGATTCGGTTATTGGCAGGGCCCTCTTAACCGCTAGGCAAACTTGGCAAATGCCTAGGGCGGCCCTAGGTGGCTAGAACGCGACAGACAACGACAGCATACAGCAAAAAAAAACAGAATATTTATATATATATATAGGATAACTGATACCATGGTATCGGTATCGGTGGTATCGGCCGATTTTTGAGGTATCGGTATCGGAAATTTTGAGAGTAGTAGTATCGTATCGGGCATCGGTAAAATTTTACGATACCTTTACCGATACCAATACATTTTGCGACTAAATTGATTTCGATATATAGCTATATATATATAGCTAATATAGTATATATAGTATATATATATATATATATATATATATATATATATATATATATATATATATATATATATAGCTATATATCTCTCTATCCCTCACGTGTGCGCAGTGGTGTTGGTAGTTGAAAAGGTTTTCACTATCACCACTGTCACTATTATTATAGGACCACCATTCACGAAAAATTCAGATCCTTGCTTCCAGTGGAAGAGAATTTGGTAAAATTTCTTCAATGACTCGACGATTGCTTTGAGAAACGCAGCTTCACTTTCTACAATGTATTATTTTAAATTACCAAAGCTCACGGAGGCCACGGGCTTCAACAAGACGGCGCTACTTGCCATATAGCGCGAGAAACAATGGAACTATTGAGAAATCATTTTGATGAGCAATTGATTTCACGTTTTGGACCTGTGAATTGGCCTCCTAGATCGTGCGATATCACACCATTGAATTATTTTCTTTGGGGTTACGTGAAGTCACTGGTCTTCAGGGATAAGCCAGCCTCCATCGACGCTTTAGAAGCCAACATTACTCGCAAGTTATTCGAGATATACCGGTCGCTATGCTCGAACGCGTCGTCCACGATTGGACCTTCAGGATGGACCATTTAAACCGTAGTCGCAGCAACATTTAAATGAGATAATCTTTAAAAGGTAAATGCCATACATTGTTCTTTTGACTCATAATAAACTTTTCACCATAAGCTTCAATGCTATGCGTTTTATTTCCATCGTAAAAACAAACCTCCAAATAAATCAATATATATATATATATATATATATATATATATATATATATATATATATATATATATATATATATAGAGATATATAGATATATATTGCTTATGGTATGTATGACATTCCAGTGCCTAATAGAGGGATATTTGATGTTGAAGAGAATGAGCGTTGTCACGATAAAGTGGCGTTTCTTCCCGGAGGCTGCTTAGGATTCATCGGTGGTGCTGGCAGCCTCCTGCACCAGACGCCACAGAACTCCCTCCAGTGACAATGCCGCGAGCACACTCCACTCTCCGGACCTGGAAGAACGCCTAGGTAGTAGCGCAGCTGTCAGGCGAGAGCTAGGGTGTGCACACATTAAGGTCACTGAGAAGGTTTCGACCACTCTGTACTCTTACGTGCAGTTATCCGCACTCTGCAGAAGCTTGAGAAGTATGGTACAGGCGGCACAGGATGATCGAACAGAGTAGCGCCCAGTAGAAGAAACTTGATTTGATGGTTGTTCGGTGATTTGATGGGTGTTCATGGTCACTTGATGGGTGTTCATGGTTGCTTGCTGGTGGTCGGTGTGCCCCTCCAGTGGCACTGGTCACTCAGATGTCACCAATTTGAAGGGGTTAGATTCTGATCTTGAATAACCACCTTCAATAATAGAAGATTAGATGTTGAAGTGGAGTGAGCGTTGTCATGATAAAGTGGCGCTTCTTCCCGGAGGCTGCTTAATTCATCGGTGGTGCTAGCAGCCTCCTGCACCAGATGCCAATAATATATATATATATATATATATATATATATATATATATATATATATATAGTATATATTATATATATATATATATATATATATATATATATATATATATATATATATATATATATATATTAGTAATGCAGGTAACATCCGCATCTCGCATCCGCGGATGCGGATGTTTGATTTTAACATCCGTGGATGCGATATTTGATATATATATATATATATATATATATATATATAGTATATATATATATATATATATATATATATATATATATATATATATATTTATATATATTGAGTTTCAGCTACAATCTATTTATATTATTTTATTACGAGGTTTCGGACGTGGACTCCAACTCAAAATGTACCACACCAACCTCTTCCCCTAACCTCCAACCTTAATGAAAGAGATTTTGCAATGGATTATATACTTTTTGCACTATTACTGAAATTCAAATATAGGAAAGTTGTGCTTGAGAAACATCAACTTTTTCTGCCTTTTCTGCTGAGAGTCTGTTTCTCTTTTCATCATATACTAGCCCACATTGCTAAATACTCTTTCACTTGGAACACTAGTTGGAGGACAGGCCAAGTAATTCCTTGAAAGCTACTCAAGCGTGGTAAACATTTTGCTTAATTTCCACCAACTGATAGGATCATCATTTGAATCTAGTCGTTTTCTTGGTGATAGTTTTCAATCATTTGCACTACATCTTTTGGTAATGAGTATGTCTCTTCATCACTACTGGACTGTAGAAATTCTTCCAGTGAATCTGTTATTGATTTTCTTGTAGGTGTTGGTTCTGTAGATTTCGTTTTTTTTCCTTTTAATGGGTGGCGAATTAATAGACTGTTCGGATTGAAGTTTTTCAACTGCAATACTAAGTGACGATTTAACTTGCTCTAAAATATTGTGTACCAAAAAACTTGCCTTTATAATGGATCTAAGTAAGTTGCAATAGTATGAAGGCTATTAATTTCCACCCAAAGCGTTTTTTAGCTCTAGTTTTATTACATCTTTCATTCTTTTTAAACTGTCATCATTTTCATTTGAAGATGGTTCAAAATGCTTACTTAGCGTTGAGATTAATGGTATTACATCGGAGACAGAAGCTGTAGAGGCGCTGTTTTTTTTGGTAATTTCTTCAAATGGTTTAAATGGCTTAATGCAGTGTGATATTATGTCAATTTCCACATTAGTAAAAATGTTCACTTTGGAATACGAACTGGCGTACAAAGTAAGAGGTTCTTTGATCAATACCATTCTTTCCATCACATGAAGTGTACTATTCCAGCGAGTTGGAACGTCTTTGATAACAGTTGACTCAAATTATTATGAATTTCATGCTGTGAGATCATGAGTCATCATTACACAGTTGAGTCGAGTCCCATGTCTCTCATTTAAAGTTTGCGTCCAGATTCATCATAACTGCCAAAATTCTTTATCAAATCTCGACAATAAATATCCGCGCAACATCCGCAGGGCAAAGCGCGGATGCGGATCTTTAATAACGTGCGGATGCGGATGTTATCACTAATATATATATATATATATATATAAAAATATATATATATATATATATATATATATATATATATATATATATATATATATATATATATATATATATTAGTCCATATTTATAGAGATAAAAGTATCGGTATCGGTATCTGGTATCGGCAAAAATTTTGTATCGGTATCGGCATCGCCATATAAAAATTGTGAGTACTTGTATCGGTATCGTATCGACTAAATTTTGGTATCGGTAGTAACACTAATATATATGGTAGAGAGATATATATATGAGAGAGAATATAGTATATATATATATATATATATATATATATATATATATATATATATATATATGGTAGGTTATCTTTTGGGGGTAGGCAGAGTAGGCAACGCCTACTTGCCTTAGTGAACCCAAAAAATATTAAAAAGTCAGCATATATATATATATAAGAGAGAGAGAAAGAGAGAAGAGAGAGGTAGCATATATATATATATATATATAGATAGAGTATATATATATATATATATATATATATAAGCTATATATAAAATCCTCATCTCAAGGCTCGATGATAAGCCGCCGACGTAAATTTCAACTTGATTCCTTTTAAATATTAGTGATCAGTGGCAATGCTACTGACAAGAAAAATAATTCTACTTTAACTGTGTGCTTGCGTTTCCTTTAATGGTTTACTTCATTTAAAAACAAAAAAAAAAAACTGATCTTTATAAATAAATAAAAGATATACTATGAGAGTATATATATATATATATATATATATATATATATATATATATATATATATATATATATATATATATATATATATATATATATATATATATATATATATAGACACATTTGTAAGATTAGACCCACACATTTAGACCGGTCTTTGCTCAAAACTTTCTAAGCTCCGTAAATTGCTGTTAAGTATTTGCTATACTTTTTAGTGGCAAGCTTCTAGCCTGTGCCAGAAGCTGCTACTAAAGAATTTTCTTAAAAAACTTACCTTAACTTAACTTTTCTGAACTTAGAAATTTTTTTGAACTTAGAAAATTTTCGGTCTCAAAATGTGTGGGTCCCTGTCTACAGTATTACCATATATATATATATATATATATATATATATATATATATATATATATATATATATATATATATATATATATATATATATATACTGCAAATGGGGCAATTCGTTCAAAATTACTCAAAATGCTAAGGTTTATGGAGACTATTTTTTTTTTTCGAAAATTTTTTTATATATTATCCTTTAGGAGTAGAATTAGTATAATTGTATTTGTATATATAATATAGGATTAATGTTAGAAGCCGATAAGTAACGTGGACCGAATTGCCCCACGATTTTGGGGGGCGGGGCAATTCGGTCCACTTCAATTTTCACATCCCTAAGAATCCTCATTAAAGTGTTTTATTTGATAAACTATGATAAGTCAGTTTTCATTTTTAAACATAATGGTATTACAATATTATTTTTAAGAAATTGGGTTTGAAACGTATTAAATGTTCCTCGAGTTTATGCTTCGTTAAACTGCAAATCATAAAAAAGAGGCTCATTTCTTAACATAAGGAATTTCAATTCTGCAAGGTTGCTATTCTTTTTATTCTATATTATACAGAATTAAGGAAATTCTTTGTTTACGCTTGATGAGCCGCTTTTTTTTTTTTTACGATTTTGCGATGTTTGACAAAAATGAATGCAAACGCTGTTTGACAAAATGAACGCAAGCTCAAGTGTTTTAGGTCTCTTTTTAAACATAATGGTATTACAATATTATTTTAAGAAATTGGGTTTGAAAAATAAAAAATGTTCGAGTTTGCTTGTTTGTCAAACAAAATCATAAATGCTCACCAAACGAAGGAATTTCTCAATTCTTTTGCTTATATTACTACAGAATTAAGGAAATTCTTTGTTTGTTTCATGAGCGTTTTTTTTACGATTTTGCGATGTTTGACAAAAATGAACCAAGCTCAAGTGTTTTAGGTCTCTTTTTAAATATAATGGTATATTGCAATATTATTTTAAGAAATTGGTTTGAAAACTAATAAATGTTGAAAGAGGTTGCTTTTAGTCAACGCAAAACGTAGGGAAGAGCCACTAACGTAAGTGAATTTTTACTCTTCTTTGTGGGCTCTATATATTACACAGAATTAAGGAAATTCTTACGTTTGGTGTTTCTGTTACGATTTTGCGCTGTTTGACAAAAAACTGAACTGTAATGTAATTAATTCTGTAAGGTTGGGTTGCAATTCTTTATTTTATATTACACAGAATTGGAAATTCTTTGTTTGCGAGCGTTTTACGATTTTGCGCTGTTTGGCAAACGCAAACGCTGTTTGATAAAAACTTAATGCAAAGCGTTTTAGGCATATTATGTTTCGTAAGAACCAATGCAAGAACGAAAATGGCTTAAGGGTCTGGCAACATCATCATCAGAGATTTTGCTGTAATATTTACGCAGTGTAGTTATCTGCCGAAAAAAATAAATAGTTAACAGGGTTTATGTGTGTCTCACTACCTTCTTAGTAAAGTAAAATTAGCTTCTGGGCTGACATCTGTGAGATGTTCTGTTCTACGAAGACTATAGGACGACACCACGCCAAATTTAAACCTGACCGAATTGCCCGCGTCACAATTTTGTATCAAAAACGATTTGATCTTCAAGCCTTCAAACGATTCAACCATTGCATTGCGCAGCCAGTAAACCGCTTTTGCGCTCGCATCTTTTGCACACATCGCAGTGGTCAATCATCTTGATTCGTGTTAATAGCCTGTACTTACCCGAGCTTTACAGTGCCAGAAAAACACAAATTATCGACCTAAATTGTAGTTTCATGCGGCAACAATACCCAAGACATAAACCACATGTTTACATCTTTAAAGATACTAATATCAAGATAGGCTATTTTGAGCCACGGGAGCACCCCACGGGAAAACCGAATACGTGACCGAATTACCCCCGTTCAATATTTTATGTTTTATATATATATATATATATATATATATATATATATATATATATATATATATATATATATATAGTAAGACGGGGTATCGGTCTATGTGGGGCAATTCGGTCCACGTGGGGCAATTCAGTCCAGTGGCTCAAAATAGCCTATACGATGTAAAATATATCTTTAAAGATGCAAAATAATGTATTTTTATGTCTTAGGTATTAATTTTTTATGAAACCTTTAATTTAAGTCCATTAATTTTGTGATTTTTTTTTCTTTTTCTGAGCACTATAAAATCAGGTAAATTTTAGGCTTATTGCTAAGAATCATACAGGTCAAAATAATTGTACTACATTATTGGTACCAAGATATAGTACTTAAAAATAGTTCATAACCTTAATGCAATTGGAATCATTCAGGCAAGAGATAAATATGTTTTATTATAAAAATTGTAACATGGGGCAATTTAAAAATTTGCATGGGGCAATTCGGTCCACATTGAAATCTTCATTAAATTAAATTTTTTAATACTCTTTTACAAAAAGATGTTCGAAATATAATGTTTAAAATAATTTTTACACTTTTACAGCAAGATAGGTAGGTAAAGTTTTTCAACTTAGGCCTAATTAACCTATACAAATTTTTTTCAGCAAGATGGTTCACACTTACGCAAAAGTAACACGGCAGGATACAAAGGGATACTCTGATGATGATGTTGCCAGACTCTTAAGTCATTCATATTTTCACTCAGTCTTGCAATCTCCTTCCTTAGCAACACATTCTCTGCATTCACAACACAAACAGGGCAGCTATTCACATATTCATCTCTCACATTCCCACAGTTATCACACAGAGCACATACATACTTTAAATTATTATCAACTTTACTACCTTGTACCTATAATTTACCAACTACAGTTTAAATATCGCTAAAGCCTAAAAAGAAATAAACTAATATTTAAAACAAGTTAAAAATTTTAACAAGCTTATATCTTTTCAGCTAGGCCAGGGATATATTAAAATTATAAGGTAGGCCTGGAACAGGTAGCTCCTAACTAACTTGTACCTATTATTTTACCAACTATAGTTTACTAAATATCACTAAAGCCCAGAAAGAAATTAATATCTTAAACAAGTTTGAATATAGCCCAAGCCCCAGCCAGCTGTGCTTCTAGTATAAAAATTATAAAATAGGGCTAACTTAGGCTATGGCCTGGCAAACTTAATTTTAATTCTAAATTATCACAAATTTAATATAACAATTGTTAAAGACTGGGTAATTGTTACCCAGAGGTTGTCACCTATTTTTATGAAAATCAATAGAGAGGTTGATTTGTAATAATAATGAGAATATGAAAATTTAAAATTGTCACTCTCTTTTAGGAAAAAAAGTTACAGCCTCTCGAAAGTTTAAAATACCATAGACTTTTCAATATTGATTGATCTAGGTTAGTCTCATTTCAGGCCCCTCTGCTTTGTTAGGTATACATTGTGAGAAAATCTATGGTAGAATTAATGTAAATCTACCATAACCTGAACTAGATGGTATTCCTAAACGAAAGCACGAGGCCCACTAATTTTTATTATAAGAAAGTCTGTGGAAAATTTAAACTTTCGTAGCTAACTTTTTTTCCTAAAGAGACTGCCCATTTTCGTTTTCACTATTCTTCATTATTATTTTTAGAGTACCTATGATTTTCAAAAAAAAAAAAAAAATTTTGGTTTTTTTTTAATAAATAAATCCTATGGGGTTTTTTTACAACTTTGAGAGGCTGTAACTTTTTTCCTAAAGAGAGCTGCATAATTTTCATGCTAAAGCCTAGAAAGAAATTTTCATTAATATCTTAAAACAAGCTTGAATATTGCCTTAGCCTAGGGCTTAAATACAGAAAAACTATTTAATAACTCAAATAAACCTGCAAACAAACCGTATACAGGAAATCTCTTAACTACTCTAGCCTAGGGTTAACCTATCAAACACTGACTGAGTCCAATACTCAACTAAATTAAATTAATAACAAATAATCACAATAATAAGTACACAAATTTCTAAATCCACAGTTAGATACACAACACTAATTTGTTAACTAAATACACTTGCAAATACACAGATTATAGTAGTAAAATAGGAGAGCAAAATGAAACACCCTCACTCAATGGCCACTATCCAATATTGTTAGGGAAGCAGAAGAATAAACCACACTCCCATAATTTAATAGCTCGTTTACATGCTTCCATTTTCATTGCAGCCACCAAAAAGGGCAATTTTACAACTGTTCTTGAAACTTCAATTCAGCCAAGTCATAAATCATGAAAGGGTTCACGGTAATTGTTTAGTATTACTGACTTGAGTTCACGTACATAGTATATTAAAATTATAAACATTTCATTTACAAAAATTGTTTTAAAAAATTATTTGAAGTTTTTTTTACGCATTTGAGTTTATTTTGAGATAATATTTTCACTAAAAATATTAATATTAACGCTCTGAAAATCATAACAATTCAGCTTTTTTCCGTTCGTGTAGGGATGAGGAATCACTGTTGAAATGTGCTTTAGATTATCGATATTATTTTTCATTAATCGATTTTTTCATTTATTTCGAGGAATCGATATTATAGACAAAATGTACGTAAAAAATATCAAAGAAAATAAAAAATTTGTAAAACAATAGCTGCGTTTCAAGAAGCCCGACTGCAGCTCGAATTGAAAAAAATTACATTAACCAATCAGAGAACAGGAAATTTGAGTTCACCGGAAACGGCCGAATTCGCCCGTCGGATCAGCTGACAAATGACAATTGTAAACAATGCAAGAGTTCCATCCGTTCGGTCTTACTTTTTTTTTGGTTTTTTACTTTAAAAAATGTTTAATATTATTATAAATTGGAATTTATTTCAGGCAGAGATAGAAAGGAGGAGAAGGTATGTAAATTTGTAAAGATAATACTTGACTTATTGGTAATTCCACTATTCTTTAAGAATAAAGTTTTATCTTCTCTCTCTCTCTCTCTCTCTCTCTCTCTCTCTCTCTCTCTCTCTCTCTCTCTCTCTCTCTCTCTCTCTCTCTCTCTCTCTCTCTCTCTCTCTCTCTCTCTCTCTCTCTCTCTCTCTCTCTCTCTCTCTCTCTCTCTACTTTTAACATATATATATATATATATATATATATATATATATATATATATATATATATATATATATATATATATATATATATATATATATATATATATATATATATATATATATATATATATATATATATAAGCGATCTTTTAAGCGATCTATAACATTTGGTGAGGTACCAGATGACTGGAAAACAGCATATGTTGTGCCTATTTATAAGAAAGGTAGTAAGGAAGATTTGGGTAATTATAGGCCAGTTAGCCTAACATCTCTGGTTGTAAAGGTTCTGGAAAAGTTACTGAAAGGTCATATAGAGAAATATTTAGAAGATAACAAGGTATTGCATGACTCCCAGCATTTCAGAAACGGTAGGTCATGTCAGACAAACCTTTTAGAATTTATGGAATACATTACTGACTTCATTGACCGGGAGATCCAGTTGATATTGTATATTTAGACCTTAACAAAGATTTGTGAAAAGCTTGCTCCTTTAAATATAGTGAAGAAGTTATTGGAAAGTGTATAAGTTGAGTGGTTCAGAGATAGATTAAAGAGTATTTAAATAGAAAACAGTGTGTACAACTAAATGGCACATATCATCATTGCAAATAGTATGAGTGGTGTCCCACAGGGTTCAGTGCTGGGGCCACTATTGTTCCTCATATATATAAATGATTTAGACCAGGGACTTAAATGCAAGGTTTCTAAGTTTGCAGATGATACTAAAGTGGCCACCTCAGTTAGGAATAGTGAAGGATGCATAAAGATTCAAAATGATCTTGATAAACTTCTTGGGTGGGCAGATAAGTGGCAAATGAATTTTAATAGTAAAAAGTGTAAGGTTCTTCACCTAGGTTACTCAAATAAAAGTTTTAACTACGATATGAATGGGGATTGGCTTGAGTCTGTGGACCAAGAAAAGATTTAGGTGTGATTATAAGGAGTAATTTGAAGTAGCTAATCAGTGTTTGGTCTTAGGAATAAAGCTAATAAGATGCTGGGCATAATAAATGCAATGTTGCTTACAAGAGCAAGGAAGCAATAAGTAAACTGTATAATAGTTTAGACCAGTAATAGAGCATTGTGCACAAGTTTGGGCCCTTTATTTAAAGATAAAGACTTGGATATGCTAGAGAGAGTGCAACATAGAGCAACAAGGATGATTTCTGGGTTTGAGGGTAAGAGCTGTGAGGAGAGGCTGAAGGAGTTAGGAATGTTTTCTGTAGAAAGGCGATTTCTCAGAGGGGACATGATACAAGTCTACAAAATATTTACATCTACTGATAATATGGAGACCAACAAATTTTTCATAGTAGAGCATGGACAGGTGACCAGGGGGCATAATAAGAAAATTAAGAAGAAAGCATGCCATCTTGATATAAGAAAGCATGCATTCAGTAATAGGGTTGTTAAATTTTGGAATAGTCTGCCACAGGAGGTTGTTGAGTGTGACTCGATTGCAACATTTAAGAAAGGGTTGGATAGGTATATGGATGGGTTGGGTATCATAACATATTGACAAAGCCAAATTGGCGGGTTTTTAGTTTGCATAGAAGTTATTAATGTTAGTCTGGTATGCGACCATAATCATAGTTGCCACGGCTGGATGGTCGTATTCATATATAGACATATATATTTATATATATATATATATAGTTATAATATATATATATATATATATATATATATATATATATATATATATATATATATATATATATATATATATATATATATATATATATGTTATATATCATTATTTGACTGCCAAATTTTGGCTAAGCATGTCGACGGTTTGTGTATCATATAGAGCATATATATTAGTTTTGACTTTTGGACTAAGCCAAATTAGTGGATTTGTAGTTATAGTACTCTGACAAAATTCTGGTGCTTTGTGGATTTTGAGTATGTTTGGTTAGTAAGATCGGGACAGTCCCTCAGACAGGTCCGTGTGGAACTAAATGTCCCCATATTCACTGTCCAATGTCTTAATATAGTATATAAATATATATATATATATTATTATATATATATATATACATATATATTATTATTATTACATATATTATACGTGTGAATGTTTAATGTTGGTTGTTATTATTACATATATTTATATACATATATTATATACATATATTATTATTATTGCTATATATATATATATATATTATTATTATATATTAAGTATATATATATATATATATATATTACATATATATATATATATATATATATATATATATTACATATATATATATATATATATATATATATATTAATATATATATATATATATATATATATATATATATATATATTATATATATGTATATGATACATATAT
Source organism: Trachelipus rathkii (assembly GCA_015478945.1). Taxonomy (NCBI): domain Eukaryota; kingdom Metazoa; phylum Arthropoda; class Malacostraca; order Isopoda; family Trachelipodidae; genus Trachelipus; species Trachelipus rathkii. The sequence continues at coordinate 5,170 of JABUQX010121005.1, read as the reverse complement.
AATAATATATATTTATATAGACCGGATGTCAAAATTTGACTGTTTGCGGATGCGGATGGGATGCGGATCTTAAAGAAGAGGAGGATGCGGATGCGGATGCGGATGTGGATCTTAAAGTAGATGAGGATGTGGATGCGGATGCGGATGTTTACTCTTTGAAGTTTGAATTA
>JABUQX010121004.1:0-30000 GCA_015478945.1 Trachelipus rathkii | reverse complement strand
TCCTAATTAGAGAGGAGAGAATAATAAGTATTATTCCATTTCCATATTATTGACGGTCTTTGAAGTATTTCGACATAAGGAACATTGCCTTTTTGGTTCCCTATAAAGGGTAATATATATTGTTTTGCTGTTTTGTTTTCTTGATGGAGTTAATTAATAGAAATAATAAAGTCATAATTCTGATATTATTAAAATAATATAGATTAAAGTAAATAAAAAGGAAATTATTAAATTTGTTTGTTGATTCTTTGCAGTTAAAGTTAGAAGTTGAATTGATGAGTAGCTTGTAAATAGCCAATTAAATGAAATTAAATTAAATAAGTTAAATTAATCATCTATGAATTCAGATATGTACGATATTAGTTTATATTAAACCTAATAAATTGTGATGTCTGGTGAGAGGGAGGAGATTTCTTGACAAACTTAATTTTTATTTTTTTCATTCTCAGGTTCCGAATTGTAGAAGCTTTCCTGGGTTTGAAGAGTGCCTGGAGTCGAAACAACAACCAACATTTACACAAATTATTGAGTCCTCAGAGGACCCATATTCAAGAAAATCCATTTTTGGAAAGATGTCATCACTTCCAAAGGTACAGAAAACCTAAACAAGTAATTTAAATAATTTCTACCTTTAAAAGAACTCTTCTTCAAAGAGTAATTTTCCGTCAATATACCAGAACTATTACATGGAATAATTTCACGTACAACATAGAAGCTTGCCAATATCAAAGAAATCTTTATTAGCTACAAGAATAATAATCATCATCTACGTTCGTACCTGCCAGAATTCTACTTTGAGTAGATTCTGCCATTTATTGTGATAGTGCCCAAAGAAACCTTGTAAACCTAGGAAACACCCAATAATTTTTGCACATCAAAAACAAAGACTCCCTTATAAACATAAAGTAAATTTGTAAATATAAAAAGATCTCACACATATATTCATTCCTTGTACATAAACACGAATATATAAAAGAAGTAACAAAGACCAAGCATTTAAAGTTTAGTTCATCATAGACAAATAGAAGTTAATAAAATTACCACAAATTAATGTTATTACAGATAAATAGACGTTCATAAATAAAACTGGAAGTTATTAAAAAGATTATTCAATTATTCAACATAACTTTTTATCTACAAACCCATAAACATTACAAATAATAATTATTGAATCCTGTAAAAATAACAATTAACACTTGCTAAAAATAAAACCACTGTTAAAAATAAATACCCTAATTAAAACTTTTGTAATAATATAAAAATAAAACTACAAGTTATTGAAAACAAAGTCACTCTTACATATAAAGGAATTTTTTTTCTATTTTTATCTATATATGTCATTTTTATTTTTCATTATTTATTGGATTTATTATACACATTCTTCATATATTTTTTTTCTTATTGATATAAATATGCGTATGTTTACATACACATATTTATATACCTAATTCTCTAATTATTTATTATATTTTTAATTACCTGCATTTTTTTTGGAAAGATATATATATTTATTTTACCTTTCTTAATATTTATTTAATAAAAGCCATTTAGAGATAGATTCTTTCTTTATCAAAGCTGCAGAGAGAGTAAAAGCTTAAAAGCTGTAAGTCCTTGTTGAAATTGATAAAGTTGTAACGATTTGTAACCAAGAGGATTGGTGTAAGTATCCGCCCAATTGTTGCCGGAAGACTTGAGGATATTGACAATATTTGGTATATACGGTATATTACTTGGCTTTGAGAACAGGTTGATCCAATCTTGTTATTTTGATAGGTAACTGATATAAATTGGAAGTTGTTGTGGTTCAAGCAGATGAGCCTCAATAAAAAAGTCTTATTAAGCTAAATTCCTCCAAAGAAGCAACTACGAAAAGAGTTCACGCTTCCACCGATACAAGAGATCTTCATAACGTACCACCACAAATAGAGACTGATCTTCCTCCTTCGTTGAACAACATCAGTTCCAGAGAGGAAGCTTCTCTGAAGACGGGCTCGTCACCAAGATTTTACAGGTGAGGGTTTACTTCAATTGTGGTGGGTATCAAAAACCTACCACATAAAGTGGTAGCAGAGCGTAGTTGTTTTCTTTGAGGAATACGAGTAGTTCTGCAGCTGAGTTTTGACAAAGTGTCACTCAGTCTCCACTGTCAACTGAATACAATGTCCGACGGGATGAATGATTTATTGGGTGCAGGAAAGACAGAAGAGGGAAAAACACCACCGAATGATCCCGTCCCAAACCCAAATCAAAATAATATGCAGTCCAGTGTTGTCAATGCAGATCCAGAGCATCAAAGAGAGACACTGAGTCCAGCGGTAGTTACCGTGGATGCTCAGTTCTTCCAATCTGTGTTGCAGCAAAACACCAAGCTTATGGAGAAGATGACAGCCTTAATATCTGCAATGGAGGTGGATAAGAAGCCAAAGAAAATGATTCCTTTAGGAAAGTTTAGATTGGACACGGGTGAAACAATGGTTCAGTTCTTGGACAGATTCGAGCAGTTCTGTGCTGTTCAGTACCCTGGATCAACTGAGGGAATGGTATCACTATTAGGAAGTCATCTCCAAGGTTCTGCCTTGGAGGCTTACAACATAGTAGCTGCGACGTCAGCCGAATATCCATTTGTAAAGTCCCAACTCTTGCAATGGTTTAGGGAACAACTAAAGAAGAAGACCAATACCGAAACAGCTGAATTTACAAAGGCAGTAATGAAGGAAGAAGAAGATGTGCCACTGTTTGCCTTACGATTGTTGGGATTGGCGCAAAGAGCATTTCCAGGAAATGATGTAAAAAGAATGCCCATGGTACGAGAAAAGTTCTTAGATAGTGTGCCTGAAGTGGTCAAGACACGAGTGGAAGATGCATTGATGGGAGTAGAGGTTACTCAGGGTTCAGTAATTCCTTGGGAGCAATTAGTCATTATGGTGGACAAGGTATACCGAGGAAATAAGAAAAAAGAAAATTCGAACATTGAAGTAGTTGATCTTACCCGGTCATTACAAATGTCCACCATCCCCACACAACATCAAATGGCACAACCCATGTATAATAACCATGAGGGATTGTGTTGTTGCCGACAAACGCAAATACAACCCCAGCTCCGAGCTGCAACATCACAGAGAACTAACAATACTGCTGCTCAAAATGCAAACCCAACAACGGCAAGTAATTATAGGCCACAAAGATATGAGCCATCAAATCAAATCTCAAGAGAATTCCGAAGTGGTCAAAGAAATTATCCGCAAAGAAACCAAAATGGCTCCGCAATTCCAACCTGCAACCATTGCAAGAAGAGAGGGCATAACATGAGTGATTGTTGGAATCGGCCACAATGTATGTATTGTGGTAAGCGAGGTCATGTTATAGAGGATTGCTACCTGGAACAGAACCGTTGTTTAAAATGTATAGAGGTAGGACACTTGGTAGGGGATTGTCCCAATGGTAGAACCCAAGCTGCGGCACCAAGAATAATGTGTCCCTTTTGTCAAAACGAACATTTAGGAAAGGATTGCCCACAAAGATCGGGAAACGAGGGAGCTCAGGCATGGAAGACCTCATGCCAGAAGCAGCAACAACAGCCAAAGTAATAGTTGAATATGAAGGGGGAGCTTGGGGAATTGATGTTAAGGAGGATGATCCTGGAGAGTCGCAGGAGATTCCTCGCGAAATTTTTCAACAAACGACACCGGTTCAAGTGCCCCCAATAAACATCTTGGAGAGCCCACAAGGGCCAGATCATTTACAACAAGTGTCTGTATTGGTTACAGTCAGTAACAACGACACCCCTCAGAATGTTGAAGTAGAACAGGAAGGTGAAGATTCCCCAGTGTTAATAGAAAGAGTTGATGAACCAACCTTAGTAAAAGAGACCAGGAATGAAATCGAAAAGGAGGATGGGTTCTCGGAGAACATCATCCACTATAATATAATAAGAGCTCCCGAAAAGACCTTGATTTTACAGGTCACCATAGTGGATCAACCACCTATGGAGCCTCTTACAGCATTCGTAGACACAGGGGCAGAAGTGAGCCTTATCTCGGCCAGCTGTTTCCATCTGTTAGACAAAAAGAGGAGTCCTATATTGCCCACCGCTTTCAGAGGCGTTACTGGAATCGGGAGTGTCCGCTTTCCAGTTTTAGGGGAAATAATGATCGCATTGCAATTATCCACCAATTATGTCCTGAAACCTGGTCGCTTTGTCGTCGTCCCAGATCAGTTGTCCGAATACGACTTGGTTTTAGGATATGACATTCTCAAACAAGAACATCTTTTACCTGATCTGTACCATAAAGAATTAGTAATCCGACGCGGGAATTATGTGCAGACGGTAGCGGTGGATATGAGACAGGGTTTACCAAGGGAAGAGACATGTGCCTTAGTAGAAGCAGTAAGTATCGCACCTCAGAGGTGTATGACAGTGAAATTGATGAAAAGGACGGAATTCCTATAAAACCATACGTTTGGTGGAGGCCTGGTGAGGGTTAGCTAAGATGTCAATTTGAACATTCCTTATTAAATTTTTCAGGCAATAAAGCTTGGTAATAGTACAAAATACTAGTGAAACGACTAAGAAATTAAAAAAGGGAACGCTTGTAGGCCAAGTGGAAGAAGTTTATACGGTGGAGGATCCCACTGTGAATGTAGTAGAACTAAATGATCAAAATCCTAATGAATACTCCAAGTGGAATCCCGAAAATTTTTTGAGAGCGTTTAGGCTAAATGAGGCAGAGTTAACAGCAGATCAAAGGAGTCAGGTTATTGAGTTATTGATGCGTTATCCCTCTGTCTCGAGTTTGGGAGATTCTGATGTGGGCTGCACCAATGTCATTAAGCATAAGATCGAGACCCTGACTGAGGATCCGGTGCAAGTGCCAGTCAGAAGGTTACAAGGCCCCATGCTCAGAGAAATCGAGGCAGATTGTAAGAAATTGGCAGATGAAGGAATCATCCAGAGAAGCAAGTCCCCATACTCAGCCCCAGTGGTACCCATAAGAAAGAAAGACGGATCAATCAGATTGTGCATTGACTACCGGGAATTAAATAAGATCACAAAGGGAGATAGTTTTCCTATCCCAAATCTGATTGATATGTTATTTAGTCTCCAAGGCATGAAGTATTTTACAACAATAGATCTAATTAAAGCTTATTATCAGGTGGAAATGGAAGAGACCAGCATGAAAAATGACTCACCACTCCATTCTCATTGGGAATTTTTACGTATGCTGTTTGGAGTAAAGAATGGGCCCTGCCACTTTCCAACGAGGGATGAGATATGCTCTGGCACATATACCATGGAACGAATGCATGGTGTATCTGGATGATGTCCTCATTATTAATGAAACGTTTGAGAAGCATCCTCGAAATTCTAGAAAGGGTATAGCAGCATTTGGAAAACTGGGTTCAAATAAACTAACTAAAACTTTTATATAGAAGAGATTGAGTATTTGATTATGGGGGTATTGAACACGGTATGATCCTTAAAATAATTGCAGACATATTGGGTTTCATTATAATACAGTCAAGTAAGACAATTTCTGGGCATGGTAAATTTCATGACAGGCTTTGCCAGCTCCATTGCTCAGAAATGGCCAACTTTTTGGTGTTGGTAACAGGGCTAAATAGAGGCAGACCATGTCAAGACTGCCTTTTGAGGCGTTGAAAGAAAGCATTAGGCATACCTGCAGGTCTGTCGTATCAGATCGATCAGAGAAAGCAACACCGTTGTTATTGTATGTGGATGCCTCCGACATCGGGGCAGGAGCGTGTCTGTCCCAAATCCAAACTGGGGAAGAACGTCCTATAGCTTTCATCTCCACAACATTTAATAAAGCCGAACAACGCTATAGTACAACTGAAAAAGAAGTTGCTGCAATACGATGGGCTGTGAAGGCATTGAAACCTTTCCTCTATGGTATAAGAGTAGTCATTTACACTGATCATCAGCCACTGTTATATCTGCATAGCATGCCGTTAGTAAACGCACGTGTAGCTCGCACGCTTGAAGAAATAAATGACATCGATTACGAACTAAGGTATATTCCGGGAAAAGAAAACATAGTGGCTGATGCTTTATCTCGATCACCGATCGGGGAAACATCGGACGAACAGGATACCTTCCCGGTTAACGCCCTTCCTGGAGGATTTTCTGAGGTTAAAATTCCTGGAGGAGGTGATTCACTCTTCCAAGCCTGCTCAGTGGCTTTGTATGGTTCGGTCGAACATCATCTAAAAATAAGACAAGAAGTGGTTAAAGAATTGCTCGAAAATAGGGGTGAGTATGGATTACCAGCTGGAAGGGATGCTAGGCAAGTAACCAAACAATTACATCTCCTGAGACAGCCAGGGCAGTTCCCTATAACACAGGCCATAATGGCAGTAGCAAAATTACATCAATTACAGGTTTGGGCATATTATGGGGACTCGAAGCCGTTGAAGTTCGGCAAAGATTCTGAGAAAAGAATTTGTCACCTTATGTGTTGTGGGGGAGTGCACTATAATCTTTTATTGCCATTCCAGATGCAAACGAATAAAGAGAAAGAAATAGTAAGTACTAACTTAATAACAACTGAGGTATTCCCGGAGTGGACATTGTTGGATGAATCGATGGAAGAAAAGGGAGTTTCTGAAGAAGTACCACAAACTGTTCTTGAAAACGCTACTAATAATCCCCAAGACACCGGTGGGGAGGTGGAAAGAGATTCGGGATATCCTCAAATACATCACATTGTAATAGACCAGGATAATATAATAGATCCATTGGAAATAGACCATGATGATATTGATCAGTTACAAAAATCAGACTACATATTAAGACGCTTAAAAAGAGCTATATTACAAAATTTGCCCTTCAACGGGCCATTGAAATCTTTCGCGCGTGTAAGTAAATACATATATCTAAGGAATGGTCGGTTGTATAGAGAGTTTCACAGAGTTTGCACTGATTGTCCCGCATTATTATTTGACTGAAGTGGCCATAACAGTGTGGATGTTTGCCACATATGGTAGTTTAGGTGCATTCTCTGCCCAATAAATTGGATATGTCTGATAACAACAAATACCATAGCGCAGTATCGCCACCACCTGTTATAAGTGTCAAGCATGTAAGATCTCTAATATCTTATACCCACACTAAAAATAATCACTACAAGACCTTTTGAATTGGTGGCGATGGATCTGATATAATTCCCTATTCAGCAAGGGAATGTTCTTGCATAGTGATGGTGGATCACTATACAAGTGGGTGTCTGCAGTTCTTTGAGAGTCACAAACAAAATAATAACGTGCAAAGTACATTCAGTAACACTCGAATATTGCCAGAACTACCCAAAAATTGCAGGGCGACTACCAGTGAATAGCAGCAGAGAATTTATAGGCTAGAATTGAAGATCTTTTAAAGTTCAGTCAGTCAGTACTGTAATTAATAGTCATTATACCTGTAATCCAATGCAATAGTCAATACTGTAAATGCGCTAGTAGTCAGTACTGTAAATGTCCATAAGGACGTCAAATAAATGGGAGTGAAGAGTTATCACAGGTTTACTAATTTACAATCACACAACTCATTCAGAAACGAATATAACTCCCTATTGAAATACTAAGGGCACATAGTACACTAGGACTCCTTTGCCTGTTGAAGAAGAGTGTTGGTCAGATAGTCACCAGAGATTTGTTCCTTATGAATTACATCAGATGGTGGGATTAAAAGTTCATCTTCCCGGAAACCTGACTAAAAATAAATTCCATCCAAGATATCATGGTCCTTATGAAGTAATCCAAGTGAATGACAATAAGGTCACCTATATAATACAATCCTCAGAGGACGGGAAACAGTATCGAGCTCACCATCGACAGTTAAGGACATGGAAAATGCCCCCTGATTATTTAAGGAATAATCCGACATTCCAAAGATATGCGGTAAATGAAGATGACGAACAAATGTTGAATGATGAAGAAAAAGTTGAAGAAGTTTTCAATAATAAAGATAATGAAGAAGTGGAAGTACCAATAACTGAACCTGACGAAATAAATGATTTTGATATTGATGATGACGATGATGATGATGACTCATTTGTAGGATTTACTATTGATGAAGAAATATTAGCAACCATTAAAGAAAAGTTTGTAGAACTGATAAAAGATCAAGAAAAGATAAATTTAGGGTTAGGAAAGATATTAGATAAGGAAATAGGCAGTAGGCAGTTAGAGATAGATAGTAAGTTAGGATCCGATAGTATAGTTCATCGGGAAGAGGAAGAATTTAATGAATATTTAGAATGGGACACCTCTGAATTGATAGAAGAGGCAGAATCCCGTTGGGAGTCTTTGAGAGCTCCCCCAGAAAATTTGAGGGAATCATACCCCACTGATAAAACCTTTGAGAAACGCATTCAAGCGTATTCAACTCCTATAGTGGGAATACCACTATCTGAAGAAGCTGAAAGAGAGAGATATTTGAATCATGAGCAAACCGAAGAAGATCTGCAGGTTCTTCCTGACGAACTGTCCTTTGAAGGTTTTGAGGACGTGGATAATTTAGTGATTGAACGGCTAACGGAGCTTACGTCTAAACGAGAAAGCAATACTCGTCCTTATACTCGGTCGCGGGGGCCGTGTCAGGACCTACCAATCGTATTTCCCTTCATGATAGAAAGGAGGGCCCGAAATAAAAAGGAAAATTTAAAATAAACTAAAATAAAATAAAATAAAGTTTGAGTAAAGAAAAATTTAAATTATTAAAATAATATTTTTGCATTAAAAACTTATAAAAGTGAGAGAATTAAAAGTTAATGATCATGTTTTATTTTTGCAGATTCTGGTGCTAGGACACTCATTGGTGGAAGATCTAAAGAGGGCATACACCCCGGAACTACTCCCAGGAGCGGAGGTGACATTTGAAGCATACCCGGGGAAGGGTCTAGATTTTTTTATTGGTCTACTAGATCACATAATAAAACCCCACTACACCCACATGATGATCTTTACGATCATTCCCGAAGCCTACCAACAAATTTATCTATGAGACCCAGATTCGCATGAAGGACCTGGGCGTTACTGGATCACAGTAGCTAATTTTAGTTACAAAAATGACAGATTCGCTAGGCGATTTACGCGCTTCTCGGAGAAGTGCACCAGGATCAACCCTCGTATGGAGGTGATCCTAATGATACCCCCCGTTCCTGGATCTAGTTGAGTATAATCGCCAGCTAGTCCAAAAATACCCACCTGGTGTGCAAGATCACTACAACAGCGCTCCCGAATATGCCGATAATATACTAAACCAACAGGCGACCCAAATGCATTCCCATATCAGACAGTTGCGAACCGCAGAAATAAATTGGCATAGGAAAAACTCCTACCCTGTAATATATGCAGTCATGGATATGGGGGGAGGTCTAAAGGACAGATGTAGGAACTTTTTGAGAGGAGGAATCCATACTTTGGGAGATATAACTTTTCTCAGAGACGAATTGCATCCGACCCGGGCTCTGAGCAGGAAGTTATTCAGCAAAATGAAATTGTCCGGGGTCTTTGGGGAGGAAATGAAAAGAGCAATAGTTTCCGCGGAAACAGAGGAACGAGAACCACCCGTTGTCTCAGAGACAACGGTACCAGCAAATGAAAGCCTTAGTGTCATCCGGGCGCCTTTGGAGGACATGGTAATCCTCAGTGAAGTGAGTGGGGAAATTAGTGGAGAGACACAAGGAAATATGAGTTTATCCTTGCCACTCGTGACTACAGCAGCGACCTCTCCAGTGGCCACGACTTCTACAGCTATGTCGGGTTCAGCAACCCCAGGGGCGGAAATGATAACTTCCACTCCCCGTTCTCGACAACATTCCCCAATACTTTTTGTGGACATTGATCCGCACACTCTGAGTGTGACCACGGATGTGATAGTGGAGCGGCCAAGTCAGTCAGTTGTTCGTAGGAGGGTATGACCCACTCCGTATCAAAGACCAGGGAGTGACCAACCACAACGTCTGGCTGACGAGGTACCGGAACAGTCGGTCGCAACCTTGAGAGTACCCCGGGAGGCTTCTGTTGTTTCTGTGGTGGGAAATGCACAAACTGAGTTGGAACGGAGGGTGCAGGATTTCCTGATTCATACTCAGGGATTCTTGTCAGCGTTCGGAGAAACTCTGACAATAGATGAACTAAAAAGGCGAATGAGTCAGATATTCGGCCTTTAGAGACCAATCTATTATATTGATTTTTTTTAAAGAACAAGAAAATTTTATTTATGTTTACAAAGAATACAACCAAAGAAACTTTAGTTATTATTTGTTTTGAGAGAATTTATTTTGTTTACATTTTCTTTAAGAAGTATAAAAGAAACAATGATTTTGTTGATCCTACAAAGAAATTTATTTTTATTTATGGTATAATTTTGATTTGTTATTTGAAAAAAAAAAAAAGGGGATTATCTCAGGGATAACTTCCCGGCTGATTGATACAAGAAAAAGTAACCCCAGTGTCCAATGTGCGTCAATACTGGAATTGACGGGTGGGGAGGAATGAGACGGATTCATCTATGTCTTATTTTCCTACCCCACAGATAAATAACAACTGACGAAAACTCGACAAGAGAGTTGACCTCCTAATTAGAGGGGAGAGAATAATAAGTATTATTCCATTTCCATATTATTGACGGTCTTTGAAGTATTTCGACATAAGGAACATTGCCTTTTTGGTTCCCTATAAAGGGTAATATATATTGTTTTGCTGTTTTGTTTTCTTGATGGAGTTAATTAATAGAAATAATAAAGTCATAATTCTGATATTATTAAAATAATATAGATTAAAGTAAATAAAAAGGAAATTATTAAATTTGTTTGTTGATTCTTTGCAGTTAAAGTTAGAAGTTGAATTGATGAGTAGCTTGTAAATAGCCAATTAAATGAAATTAAATTGAATAAATTAAATTAATCATCTATGAATTCAGATATGTACGATATTAGTTTATATTAAACCTAATAAATTGTGATGTCTGGTGAGAGGGAGGAGATTTCTTGACAAACTTAATTTTTATTTTTCATTCTCAGGTCCTGGTTGTAGAAGCTGTTCAGGAGTCGAAGTGAGCTTTCCTGGAGTCGAAACAACAACCAACATTTACACAAATTATTGAGTCCTCAGAGGACCCATATTCAAGAAAATCCATTTTTGGAAAGATGTCATCACTTCCAAAGGTACAGAAAACCTAAACAAGTAATTTAAATAATTTCTACCTTTAAAAGAACTCTTCTTCAAAGAGTAATTTTCCGTCAATATACCAGAACTATTACATGGAATTAATTTCACGTACAAATAGAAGCTTGCCAATATCAAAGAAATCTTTATTAGCTACAAGAATAATAATCATCATCTACGTTCGTACCTGCCAGAATTCTACTTTGAGTAGATTCTGCCATTTATTGTGATAGTGCCCAAAGAAACCTTGTAAACCTAGGAAACACCCAATAATTTTTGCACATCAAAAACAAAGACTCCCTTATAAACATAAAGTAAATTTGTAAATATAAAAAGATCTCACACATATATTCATTCCTTGTACATAAACACGAATATATAAAAGAAGTAACAAAGACCAAGCATTTAAAGTTTAGTTCATCATAGACAAATATTATTGTGTGTTATACCACAAATCTAATGTTATTACAGAAAATAGACGTTCATAACAATAAAACGAAGTTATAAAAAGATTACTTGAGTAATTAAAAAATAGAAATAAGAATAATTTCAAACAAACTTTTTATCCATTATATACTTTAAACATTTACCAAATAATAATTATTGAATCCTGTAAAAATAACAATAACACTTAGCTAAAAATAAAAAACCCACTGTTAAAATAAATACCCTTAATTAAAACTTTTGTAATAATATAAAAATAAAACTACAAGTTATTGAAAACAAAGTCACTCTTACATATAAAGGAATTTTTTTTCTATTTTTATCTATATATGTCATTTTTATTTTTCATTATTTATTGGATTTATTATACACATTCTTCATATATTTTTTTTCTTATTGATATAAATATGCGTATGTTTACATACACATATTTATATACCTAATTCTCTAATTATTTATTATATTTTTAATTACCTGCATTTTTTTTGGAAAGATATATATATTTATTTTACCTTTCTTAATATTTATTTAATAAAAGCCATTTAGAGATAGATTCTTTCTTTATCAAAGCTGCATAGAGAGTAAAAGCTTAAAAGCTGTAAGTCCTTGTTGAAATTGATAAAGTTGTAACGATTTGTAACCAAGAGGATTGGTGTAAGTATCCGCCCAATTGTTGCCGGAAGACTTTGAGAATATTGACGATACTTGGTGTATATTTTACTTGGCTTTGAGAACAAGTTGATTCAATCTTGTTATTTTGATAGGTGACTGATATAAATTGGAAGTTGTTGTGGTTCAAGCAGATGAGCCTCAATAAAAAAGTCTTATTAAGCTAAATTCCTCCAAAGAAGCAACTACGAAAAGAGTTCACGCTTCCACCGATACAAGAGATCTTCATAACGTACCACCACAAATAGAGACTGATCTTCCTCCTTCGTTGAACAACATCAGTTCCAGAGAGGAAGCTTCTCTGAAGACGGGCTCGTCACCAAGATTTTACAGGTGAGGGTTTACTTCAATTGTGGTGGGTATCAAAAACCTACCACACATATATATATACATAGTATAATATATATATATATATATATATATATAATATAGTATATAGTATATACTATATACGATAATATATATAATAATATTATATATATATATAATATATATATATATATATATTATAATAAAAATAAATTAACAGTAATTTTAACACTAATACTAGTACGAATAATTATAGTAATCATTAATAGCAATAACTATAGTAATGGTGCTATTTAAAGATAATCACTCTTCTAACAATAATATCTATTTATAAGGAAAGTTATACTAAGGTAGCAACAACAAAGTAGGGATAGCGTTATCTATCCTGATATAATGATGATTAGTGTATTATAAAAATTGAATAACCAGAATTATAATAATAAAATAATAATAAAATAATATAATAAAATAATAATAATAAATAATGATAAATAATAATAAAAAATAATAAAAAAATTATAATAATAAAATAATAATAATAATAATAATAATAATAATAATAATAATAATAATAATAATAATAATAATAATAAAATAATAATAATAATAATAATAATACTAAAAAACTAACGATATTTAATTAAATTTAATTAATATAATTAATATATAAATAATAAATAAAGATATAGCTAAACTTATACCCATTATGATATTAGTTAATAAATTAACTCGAAATAAAATATAAATAATAATAATAAATAATTGAATTATTATATTCAATAATAACAAATAAATAAAATAATCCAATAAAAAATAAGACTAATTATAATAAATAAATAAGATCACTAAAATAAATAATAAATACCACTATCATTATTAATAGACTCAAATTGAAATAAAAATGAAATCCCAAAAATACACATAAAATAATGTCATAATAGATATGAAATAATATATACATACATATATACTAATAATAAATCAATAAAAAAATAGATAAATAATAAAATTAAAAATACTCTCTAAATAGCCAGATATAAATTTTATATTACATCGCAGAGTTCAGCATATATTATTAAAATATGATTTAGAATAATAAGTTTTTATTACGTATTTTAGCAAAAGATTATAGATAGAGATTTCAAGTTATTGTGTATTATGCAATTGAAGTTGTGAAGTATTAGCTGCTTTGTAGCTGACGCATTTGAGTGGGCTTTTCTTTAGTCTACAGAAGGGAGCGTCTTTATGTAAGTAGTATTCTTAGATTTAATTTGATTATGCTATCGATGCCTTGGCCTGGTTTGAATGAAAAAATTTACTAGGCCAAGAAGTCGCAGGAGTTCGTTATGGTAATATTGTATAGCTCTTTGCAGAACGTGAATAATTGAGATTAAGTCCTTTAACATGCAAGTATACTTTAGTTTTTTGAATAAATGGATTGGTGATTGATGGCCATAAAGTCTCTTATATTGCTAATGAGGTGAATAAATCCCTTTTGGGTTACAATTACAGGGTGGTATCGAGTCATTTTTATATCTCATAGGAAGACATTTAAAGTAATGTAATTACGCAAATAAGCAATTTAAGTGAGTGTTTATAAATTAGTTAATAAATAAACAAACAAATATATATATCAAAACAATCTACTAACTAGGTTGTTAATATGCTCTTTAAATGTCAGTTTTTCATCAATTGTTATTCCCAATATTTTAGCATTTGTAGCCCTATGTAGTTCTACATTGTTAATTTTAAAACTTAAATCGGTAATTGATTTGTTGCTGAAAATAATGTAAGAGGTTTTATTTAAATTTATTGATAGCTTATTAGCATATATCCATTTCATTATTTTTGTTAACGTGCTTTACGAGAATAGAGACTCGGCATCTTTGTCATTTATTAAGATAGAGGTATTATCAGCAAATGAGACTAAAAAAGCGTCATGAGAATTAAACAGATCATTTGTATGTAGAGTAAATAGAAACGGTCCAAGAATTGAGCCCTGGAGTACGCCGGTTGATGTTTGAAGTGATGATTGAATTTGTTTCACTCAGTTTTAACTTATTGAGACGCACTATCTCGTCTCTTTAGAGATCCTATGACGTCGGCAGAACACATTGAAAACGAGTTTTGTTGCCACGACGTGCAGTAGGCGCGCAATTTTCTTGTCATGTTCCTATCTCTAGTAGATATAGTCAAATGAATCGAGATCATGAGTGTCTAATAACAGCTTATTTGATGAACAAATATACGAGCTATAATAAAATTTTATGCATGAGAGGAGACTCATTCCCAAATTAAAATAATAATTACTGTGCAAATAGACAGTTTTTGGGTTAAGCAAATAAGAAAAGGCAGTTTTATAAATGCGTAGACCCGGTTTTGAGGCAATGTCCTTTTCTAAATTCAATATAGTATGTGAGAATCAGTAAAGAATAGTATTAAAATATAGATCAATTGATATATAAATTAATTCAGTACGAACTAATATAGAAATATCGAAATTTTACAAAAAATATAACTATCTAAATCATGTTTGTTGATAAGCTTAGATTGGTATGTAATTTGTTATCGCCTGATTGGGGAACGAGATCTCTTTATTACGAGGATGATGATAGAGGAATAGTCTCAGCGGTTGTGTGGCGGGGTTTGACTCGAATGAATGATAATTTGGAGAGCTATTTAAGTCCTTCAAACATGAATTAATATGTAGTTAACAAAGTGTTATTAATAGGGGATGGACGTTGACTTAATAGTCTCCTGAAAGAACGTAGATTTTGCGGAGGTAGTCACATTATATTAGATTTATATTTGACATCCGGCAGTGCAAGGTTCGAATTATCCTTTCTAATGAACTATTCACAAGAGACAAGTAATGATGGCAATATAAAGAGAAAAAGAGAAGACATATACATAGTTCTGGAAAGAGAAAACGGTATTTATTATCTTAGTTTACCTATAATCTTGACTAAAGCTCATTATGGATTCGCTCTAGTATATGGGCTTATTACTAACGTATTACAAATTATTCAGATTTTATAGATAATAGTCCGTCTGCGAATCTATATTTGTGCAGATTGGTTATTGTTTTTAAAACTGATTGTTTAAATTCAATATTCTCTTATTATACATTGTAGAAGTTTTTTGTTTAGTGATTGTGTGATGTAATATATTATGATATTAAAACCCAAGTGGCCTTCGAGTCTTGTTGCCTTAAATCCTGGAATAATTGCTAGAGATATATTAGATTGGAGGTCAGGTGATCTTGGTTTCTCTGATAGGTCAAGACCATTACTAAGAGGAACTAGATCCATTGCTATATTGTGATAGAGAGCAAAAGGTATGAATATCTTAGTAATAACACCTATAATAGATAAAGTAATGGATGTTGATATTATTGATAGTCATTATTGTGTAGAGATTAGTAACTCGTTTAATAAAAATTCGTTCCGAGATAGAACGGTTTAGCAGTAGCTAGATAGTTAAGCGGCAATGAAATAACTCTGCAAATATCAGTTAGTGTCCTCCGTAAGACGGCAAGTAAGCTTTTTCAATTGGTTAACAAAGGTAATTTACATGTTGAACTAAGGCGTTAACCTAGTATAACCATAAGATGCGGTATAAACGAACTATACAAAGAAGAAAATGTCAGCTTGAAGATATACAGCGTTAGACACATACAATATAAAGATGATGTAAAAATGATAAAAAAAAAGCAAAGACCTTGATTTTAGCGAAAAAAAAAAAACAAAACCTATAAAAAAAAAAGCTATTTATTTCATAACATTAATCGATAGATTACCTCCAAAAGTAAACTATCGTTATATAAAGAATCAAGAAATGAGATATCATTCAGTAACCATTAAAAATATTAGATTCTCAAATGCTGCGAAGTCGAAGAGACATCATATTAAAAGGCTTGGAAGAAGTAGAATCTAAGTTGATGTCATGTCCGAGCCCGTGATATCCGCTGATGTGAGTGTTACATTCACAACAAGAAAAGGTGAAAACACTATAAAAAATCGAGCTGCCGCATACAGTCGAACTGGAATAATAACAAGGGCTTAGTATTAAAATGATATGGAATAACTCTCAATGGCTTTCAAAGCGACTGATAATATATGAGAACACCGACTTCGTTACACATTGTTCGATATGCCGACGACCATTAAAGCCAATATGCTCTTGCTGCATAGGAACAGCACCATCCCGCACCAGAATCTCATGTATTTCGTTATGCAGTCCTCATCCTCATTCACAGGTAGCGAGAGATTTCGTAAAGGTGCTTATCAATCTAACCCGGTCCTGTTTGCCCTCCTTGATTGTATCTGTCTCCTTTCCATATTTCATAAAAAGGCTCCCCGTGGTCCGTGGGCGAAATCGTTCCTAAGTTCTTAAGTAGTGAATGAGACCTAGTCACTAGTCGCGAGAAATTAGCTCGGGTCCATGGAGTGCTTATCAAAAGTGACCTAGACTATATCACAGATCTCTCAATTTCAGGACTTACAGTTTGAAGCGGTAGGTTTCTTGACATTGCATGAAAAACGCATCCACTAAAACCCGTACGGCTGAGTGAAGTGTGAGCTTACGAGAAGATAGGTGCTATCGAGGCGCGACTTACTGAGACAGCAAGCTTTGCCTCCAACGTATATCTGTAATATCTTTAGATGTTCTTCCTAGTGGTTCTATCAACGCAAGGTGAAGTATAGCTCCGTGTGCTCGATGACGTATGGATAAATTGCATGAATCGCTTCTGAGAGACCAAAGTGCGACAGGAAAAGCCTGTCCACCGTGCGGGATGGTAGAATGCCATGATAGCAATTTGGTGAGATTCAGCGTAGCTTAATGGATATTAATATTCTCATATAGATTATAGAACTCATTATTTATAGTATATATTTTAAATCAGAAAATAATAATATTAATTATTGATAAATCTATATTTCTTGATTAATTCTCACCCAAAATATATAGAGAGAGAGTCTGTTTGTCACAACAACTGATTACCGGATTAATACCAAATAATAATAATGGTCCGATACTTCAAGTATAACAGTCCAACTCCAAGAAACACATTCCTTAAAATTATTATTAATATTAATATATATTATATATAATTAATTATATATATATTATAATATTATATATTTAATATTAATTAATATTATTAATATATATATATATATATATTATTATTATATATTTTATTATTATAATTATATTATAATTTATTAGGAAATAAAAAATCTTCTACCTCTTCCTTTTTCTATATGTTTAATATACTGAACCTTCACTAATTACTTATTATCTTGAGAATATATATTATGTAACGAGTAATGATCTCACAGTATCTCTAAATATAGATGTACATAAATATGATTAAAATCTAATCATAATTATAGTAATTCCTAATAATATTAACTAGTAAGATAAATATAGTGCGAGTGTAAATTGTATATTAGATTAAAATGTAGTTGTATATACTTATAAATTCATTTATTATTATATTATATATAGTTATCTCACTTTGACCAAAGTTCCTCTATACATACGTATTAAAACGTGGTCAAATTATCGCGTGATCCATTAAGTCCAGTCGGTAGTACTCAAACTTAATCTACCTGAAGGATTTCAGTGAAGACTTTCTTTAGTTTATTTGTCCTTTTTCGGAGAGAAATATTAATTCTCTAGGGGTTTTAATATGTTAGAGTTAGACTTATCTACATTTGAAGTTAATTTTAGTAGAATTGAGTAAATATGTATTGATATAATATAAGATACTAGAAGATCTAATTAGAAACTTTAGGATAAGGCGAATAAGATAACGAGTGACACGAAGCTTGCCCCATCATATGCGTTTATGGCGAGACAGGCGGTTAGGCGTAATTCGGGATCCTCTACCTTACAGATTATTTTCACTTTACTCCTCTAAAAGAGATCCTCATTAAAGTCGTATTCAGTTTTATATTATAAACTATGAGGTAAGTCAGTTTTTTGACTTTCGATTTTTAGTGAACGACGATTATCATGAATACGGGTATTATCCAATACAATACTTGGTTCGAGATATAGTTTCATTAAGAACATGTTGTTTCAAACAAAACGACGTAAATATAGAGAATGTTCGTTGAGCGTATTGCAGTGCGGTATTTTCGTCAACTGCATATATATGTTCGAGTAAAAAAAACAAGCCGCATTCGCCAATTAAAAGAATAGAAAAATAACGTAAGGAATTCTCCAAAGATAATTTTTGTTACCATATATCATTTGCTTGTTTTTTTTTACTTCTTTGCTATCCGATACCCCAGTAACAGAAATCCAAAAAAACCATATCTTATTACGTGGGTTGGGTGAAGCGTTTTTTTTTTTATATGATTTATTGCGTAATGCTCTTGACAAAAAATGAAACGCAAACAGGACTGGTTTTGACAATAGAGAACATGAACGGATAGGCCTCAAAAGCTTTTAATAAGATCTCTATTATGTATAATTAAACAATCATCAATTCTAAACTATTTACAAATATTTAAATTATACTAAGGAAAACAGTATATGGAGGTATTGAAACTAAGATAAAATTGCTATTTAGCACGATTCTTTTTTGATCAAATTCGACATTAAAATTCGTATAAAAATAGATGCATCACCAAAACAGATAAGGAAATATTCCTTAACTGACATATCTTATATGATCACAGAAACTGTTATAATATAGATATACTTTTGTATTACTTACGTCATCATTATTAAGGAAATACCTCTGGCAGTTATGGTGATGCGTTTTGTTATGTGTAGCGATTTTGCGACATGAGTTTGACAAAAACAGAACGTTGAATATTCACTCGTAAAAATAGTCTATAAAGGTGCTTAATTCTTTTTTTTATTATAATTATATGTAACTCACTAGACAATTAAGGAATATGAGGATTAATATGGGGAAATTTTATTCGGAATTTAGTGAAGCCTAGGTGCTAACTGTGACGAGTGTGAGCGTCTGTATAGACAAAAAGTACGAATAGCACAGAACCGCTAGATAATTGGATCATATTATCAACGAATGCAAACTCTAGCTTTTTTTATAGCGCTAGTATGAATGACGATGATTAACGTATAGAAAACTACATAATGGACAAGAACGAAAACTGACAATATATAGGAATCTGGCAAACATACTATCAGCAAAGAGAGAAGCCCCCAATTGATTATCATATTCACTTGCCGTGATATTACTTACGTCATATAGTGAAACCATCCGCTAATAGATTAAATTGTACAGTTCAATGGTTCCCGATCATGTAGAAATATAACACTGCAAAGATAAGAGTTTATAAATAGGGATTAGGGTAATCTTTTAAAGTAAATTTTCGATTACTTGATTAACTCGTACGCACCTTATTGCCTGTCATGTTAACCCATAGTGTCTAATGATGACATTATATATTTAACACCTATTTTTATTGAGCTTCTTTTTTCATTTTGTGTAACCTAGAATGATATTAAAAAATTATAAATATCAAATTTTAATATCGTTAAAGTGAAATCCCTATTCAAATGTGGTATCTGTATATTGCTCTCCACGCAAAGTTTATATTAAATCTCTTGGAGACCGAAGTTTTGCTCTTCCATTGTGTACAAATTTTTATAACCAAAAACAATATGGCGTTCACTCCTGGCTTGCCTTTATATTATACAAGTGAACAACGAATTGCAATATAAGAGTTGATGAATCTATATTGTTACACCAAGTACAGACCCTTAACTCACTCTTTCCCGTGGTACAAGCTAACATATTACGACAACTTTTATTACTAAAAGTTCGAACTTTGCTAATTTTCCGTATATCTTAATCACCCAATAACTCCTAAAAATCTACCTAAACCCGATTTTGTGTTAATATGACTAATATTGCAAAAAAAAATGAAGTTCACAAAGTATAAATTTTAAACTTTAAATCTCTAATGAGGTTCTTTGCATAATTGAAATAGTCTTAGACAAGATCCATCTTATTTCTAGGCTTAAATGACATCCCAAGAAACTTTAATCAACATTATCAATATTGTTAAACAAAATTGTCAAAAAAGGAGATGAAATATTTCTGAATCGTGAGTCAGCGCTATATTCTGAGCCCATCTTGACCCGGAATCCACTGCCTCCGACGGAGTGGTCCAAAGAGGTGCATCAGTTCCCCCCACATGGAGCCGAGAGATCCCTATGCGCTCTAAAATAACCCCCGTTTTATGGCTATACGAATATGTAAAATATATCTTATACGTAATATTTGGTACCCGATAAAGTATTGTTCTAAATGATTTTAGCTTAAAGATATCATTCTTATAGTAAACCATCAGAACTATCACAATATGAACAGCAGCAAAAAATATATTAAAAAATTAGCTCGCCGCAATGAATAATTACACATAACTTTAGTGATAGACAAAGTAATAGGAAATAGTTAAAACACTTACGAGAAGAAGATGATGGATCACAGAGTGGGTCACGGTCTGCTGGGCCCTAAAGACCGTAGTCCGTTTCTTTACTAACGGAGAAGCCACTTGACTCACAAAACTCAAATTTGGGAAAAAAATGAAGGATCTTCATTAGAATTATTTGAAATATGCCTCAGCCACAGTTACATGCAATTGAAAACATAAAAAGAGATTAGGCACAGCAAAGCAATAAGCAAGGTATAATAATCAGTAAATAGAATTACTTTAAAAATTACCTTAATCCCTAATTTATAACTCTTATCTTTGCAGTGAATAATTAAGTCAGAAACAAAACGTTTTAAGGTATATAAAATATGATAATTGCTTTTTTTAATATTTAATTTGTAAAAATGTCCCTATATAACTTTCTCCATTCATACAGCAATAAAATAATATAGAATTAAAATTAATTAAACTATTCCCAAATAACTTTTAACCTCAGTGCACTGACACTTATTCCAAAATTTCCCCATTAATTCCCATACATGATAATTATAATTATAACAAACTATAATAAGTAACAATTTTTAACCCTACACAATTTCACGGGTTTGAAACGAGAACAAATATTTAATAATTAATAACAGTTTCTTGTGATTTATTTCAGTACTTTTTTTATATTATAGTAATAAATCATAAATAAAAGTTTTCAAGCAATATCATTTCTAATACATTCTCTAGTCTTATAAAAGTTTGAGATTTAATACTATGTTTCTTTAAAATTCGCACGTTCAGAACACTACATTTTATAGTACTTAAGTAAAAAAAAAAACACCAATTATTGTTTTTGTTCGCGTCGGTATGAGAGTATAAAATCACAATTTATTTTGCTTTGAGTTTTTTTCGTATTCTTTAATTAATAAGTGTTTTTATCACCATAGTCTGGTGCAATACGTCCTATTATCGTTCTGTTTGAAACCAGTCTGAAACTATCTCGAAACCAGTTTGTAACCCGTCAAAAACGGTCCTAAACCAGTCAAAAACTGTCCTAAACCGGTTGACCTAGAAAAATTAGAGTACTAACTACTAAGTCTGTACGCATAAAGCTATAAATTTTACAGTTTTAATTTGTTATTTATTTTTCAATAATAAAATTAATATATTTTAACCTACCCCTAGATTTATTCTAGAGGCCATACAAGAATATCCGTCGTAGTAAGTAGAGCAAGTAGAGCAATATACCAATTTATATAGAGGAGCAACTCTGGCTCAGTAGCAGATAACTATAAAAAAAATTAATAAAGACTATTAAGTTTTACAACTACATTTAATCAATACTACAATTATACTCGCAACTTATTTCTTACGTTATCTGAAGTCTAAAATTGATTGATTTACTATTGCACTATTGCCGTGGATCATCCGTCAGAAATTCAAAAAGAATTAGAGGTTCTGTAATAAATAAAAGGAAAAGGAGGTAGAGATTTTTCTCTACAATAATATATATAATATAATATATATATATATAATATTATAATATATACAATTATATATATAATATATATATATATATATATATTATATATATATATATATATATAATATATATATAATAATCTTTCTAATTCTAACAACTCCCAGGAAGGCTTTCGCCCCTGTCAGTTGGTCCAGCATCTTCATTCTGGCCCGAAAACCTTAACCCTAGAGCACTCTAGAAGACTATTTCTCGGCCGCAATGGTTTCGGACGCAAGTCCTCGAGTTAAACACTCTCAGGTAGGTTTTCGCCTTACTATTCAGTAGAAAACTAGCATCTTCTCTACATTAGGCTCAAAAACTCCGTTCTCCAAGAGCTCTCCAGAAGAAGATCTTGCATTCCTAACCTTAAATTCCCAAACCGCTGCGTTCAGGGTAGTAATAAAAGCAAAAGGAAAGGGATCCGGGTTGTTCAGCCCTGTCGCCACACATGACCATGCGAAGCTTCATATCCCTGATTGCGCCGTGGATATCCAATCCACTTATGCGATCATAAATCACCTAGAAGTAGCTATTATAATTTAAAATCCCGCAATCATAAGTAAGCAGTTATTTATACTAAGGTAAGAGCCATTAATTTTCTTAAAAATTTCTTTCCTCAAATACATTTAGTGACAGATATCCGAATGCTGCAATGCCTAATAATTAATTGAGAGAACGCTGGGATTGAAAATTTGTTGCTCCTCTTAAGTTTGTGGTCCTTAAATAGTAAAGTAACCTTAATATATAGAATTTTGATTTTAATTTCGAAATTTTTATCAATAAAATATGTTAAATATCGTTCTTAAGATTTATAAATTTCTCCGCTACTTCTAGACAATAATTCAACTTCCATTCATTGATCAATACGCAAATCTGCCAACTTTCCTTAGAGGTAAAAAAACTATTGAAGGGCTTCTTTCTAGAGCTCTTCTGCAAGTTTCAGCTCTTCAATCTGTTTCCATCCCTCTCTTGCTCTTCTAGTTTCTGCCCTTCCCAGCTGCGTTCTATGAGCCTGACTGCGCCTACATCCACTCAATCATATATATATATATATCTCATATACATATATATATATAATGATAAAAAATATAAATCTAATATTATTATATCAATATTATTCATATACTATAATTATATTTACCATAATAAACTCCTATGGTAAAAAGCTCTAAGGAAAATTAAAAATAAAACGTTTATTTTTATTCTTCCTATTATTTTATTTTTTTCAGTTCTTTAAAACATTTCGCACTTCAATGCGACTTTTTAATGGCGCCGCGATTTATGTAGCCATGCACCGATGTAGTCTCACTTTTGGAAACGAGGGATAACAACCCATTTCACATCTCACCACCCCACCCCCACACAATTTCCATCATCGTTAAGTTTTCCAATCAGTACCACATTTTTAGTTTCTTTTTTCAATTTTTTAATTGATTTTTAATTTTAAACATTATCATAGTACGTTCCCAGAAACATCACTGCTTAATAAAACTTCTCTATTCTTATGAAGTTTTATTTTTTATTGTTAAACCATTTTTTGCGATTAATGAATAAAACCAACTTCTTTTATATCTAAGGGGCCACTGGCAATCCCACTTCTCCTCTCCTCGTTTCGATTTCGCCGCACCGCATGGATCTCCAGCGATATTTATTTACCTCTTGGCTGTGTTCCATTTCTGTTGTGATAACCACTAGTGCGTCTTTTAAAATATTTCTCGGTTAAGTTTACATTTATTTTTATTTTTTACTTTTTTGGGGGAAATTCTTTACTCTGATCAGGTAGTAACTTAAAAGAGTTACTATGTAAATTGCTGGTAGTTTATTAGGGAATTTTGTGCTTTAAATCTTTAGAATTTCTTCTAGCTATCTTTACCTTTCGGTAGGCGCCACATTACATGAGGCTCTACATTACATGAGGCTCTACATTATATTAGGCCCTACATTATATTAGGCTCCACATTACATTAGAAGTCACACTGAAATAGATAGTTTTAATTATGCAAGGAAACTCCACAGGTACCCCAATTAGTAATAACATATAAATAAAATTAATGATTTGAAATATAAAATCCCCAATAACATCTGAGAATGGCTGTAACATTTTTTTTATAAATTTTGTGAAAGATTTATGTGTAAAATATTTTTTTTAGATTTTTAAGGGAAGGTATTTCTAATTTGACTCAAGGAAATCTTAGTTTTGGGGTTTTCAAAATGTTATTAGTTTTTCTTTGTTTAAGTTTCTTTGAAAACATAGGCCACTTTAACAAAGCTACATATACCATAAAATTTAACTTTAAAAGGTTTTTGAATTTTCATTCTAACTTAGGCCTTCTTGGCTACATATTTTTGTATGGGAAAG
This sequence comes from Trachelipus rathkii, assembly GCA_015478945.1. Taxonomy (NCBI): domain Eukaryota; kingdom Metazoa; phylum Arthropoda; class Malacostraca; order Isopoda; family Trachelipodidae; genus Trachelipus; species Trachelipus rathkii. Next base: position 5,093 of record JABUQX010121004.1, on the reverse strand, counting down.
TAGATCATTTCAACTAAAATACAAATAGGCAAAACTGTAAATTTTTTTTTTAAAGTTTTTGTTTTGTTTTTGAGTCTCCATGTTAACCTAGGCCTCTCTGGCATCACTTCATGAAGTTTTTTTTTTGGCAACAGATTTAGGCCACTGCAATATAACTACAAATAATGTAAAAAAATTTTGAGCATATTTAATCTTAACTCTATATCTCGATTTGGCAACATTTGAATAAATGGAAATAGGTCACATTTGGCAAATTCTTATAGCACCAGAAAAATATTTGTAATTTATTTTCCCTTCAGAAAAAAACCAATATTATAAAATTTAGGTAACAGAAAATGGGAATAAGCTGGAAACTTACCATAAAATCAATACATAATTAATAATAATAATAATAAAATAAATAATAATAATAATCACAAATTATTGTAAACCACTTTGCCAGGAAAAAGTAATTTCTTCCCTCCAACCTAGCTACTTGTTCTTCACCTATGCTTATAAATACAAATTAATAACTATAAAATTGAAAACCAATATTTCTTGGGCATGAATTAAAAAGAAAAGTAGAGATTGCCACCAGTTATGTAATTGTTAATTAAAGATAAGAAAAATTAAACCAAAAAAAAAAAAAACACAAAATAAAACATATAAAGAAAAAAGGAAATATATAATAATTATTCATCGTATACCACCAAATAACACACTTAAACCAAAGAGATGCGAGTGCTAAGCTCTCAAATAACAAACTATAGTAAGCTAAGGCTAAACTATGAGTCTGGGATAAATTTTGTCATTATATTTTACCACAACACAGTTTGAACCCAGTATAACGAAAACAAGACAAAAATAAGGACTTAAACACACCCCAGAACACATACACACACAGCAGTAAATTTATACGACTGACAACTATCCAACACCACACACACAACATTTCATAACACGGGCACACACAAGCACCACACAACACACCACAAAAACAACATCGACTTCTCAAGAACAACTAACAACCACAAAAAACGAACAAGCAGGCACTAAAAAAAGTTATATACGCTGAACATATTCTACGTATTAGACACTAACAAAACATTAAACTCAAAAAACAAAACACACTAACCAATTATAAGGTTATCTTGAGCATGACTGTGAAATGACAGAAACCAACGAACAAAGGCCAAAAAAAACATCACATAGCGACAACAAACACAAAAAGTGACACCACCTGAACACACATCTACACACCTAAAAGCGCAAAATCATATTTATACAAGACTCACAAAGTACAAACATTAAACTCACACACTAATGAATCTAATAATTAATTGACTTAAACTATAATCCAAATACTTATCCTAGTACACTTGTTGTAGTGTGTTCCAGTCTTAACATATTCGAAAAAATAGACTCAACATCATCAACACACACCAACACACAACACACACACACACACACAACACAACACACACAACACACCATACCACAACACTACACATCTATACACACATATAATGAAACAAATTCGATACTGTAGTGCATCATTATAGATAGAGGCAAATATGATATTTAAAAAGCTTTAAATAGGACAAATAATTAAAAAAAAAACAATAACTAATTTACATTAGTTGTCCTTAAAACAAGCTAAAGAAGAGAGGTTAGCCTGATCAATAAAATTTAGTAGACATCGAGAAAAAAGAAAAAAAAATAAACTAATAGAAAATATAAAAACTCGTTAAAAAATCTCAAAGAAAAAAAAAAACAATAGTAAATAAATATAAAATACAAAAAAAAGAAGAAAAAAGAATTATCCGTAAAGACGGCAAAGCAGATATCGCAATGGCCATATGAAAAAGGCTATAACGAATATACAAATAATAAAAGGTGGAAAAGCAAAAACATAAACATGAAAAACATAGGTAAAAAGAAAAAGAGAACGTAAAAAAAAAAAAAGGGTAAAAAAATGGAGCGCAATACAGGAAAAAACTACCTCAAAGCTCACCCAAGCAACCAGAGACATATGAAGAACAGAAGCAGAGGTACCAGAGGAAGAACAAACAAGAAAATTCACACACATACACACAGACTAGTTCAACAACACACACACATACAGACAACACACACACATAAACCACACAACATTAAGAGATCAACGACAAAGTCACAGGAATAAACAACTGAGGCACACCGAACAAATAAAAGATGACTAACTACAAACCAAACACCCGAACAACATAAAAACGATGAACATAACAATACCACACGAGACAACCATGCCACAATAAACGTAATCACAGGCAGACATTATAAACAACCTTAGGACAAGGCAACAGCTATTTCAACAATTTAATAGGTAAATATTAACATAAACAATTAACAAAACAATAAAATTGGCAGGAAACACGAGCTACAGCAATTAAGTCAACCCGGCGAATCATGCAGAGTACAATCCATAAAACAGAGTTAACAAGCAAAAGACTATGTCAATACCAACTATACTACGCAAACAAAGACCGAGCCACTGCAAAACACATCTTCAGTCCTAATCAGAAACAGCACAAAAAACGCATCGACACCTAAAAATCAAAAGCAGGATCCACAGATACAATAACAACGAACACAACACGAAAGAAACAATGTAACAAGAAGCAAAAGCAACACACCGAACCCCGAAAAAACCCAGGGAGCCCTCCCAAAAAGAACCGTCAGGTACCACCCCGAAGGTAGAACGAGCGGACCTGCAACCCACATCGAAACATAGCCTACCCCGCCGGCGTAAGGAACCTCAACACACCCGTGTATGATGACCCCACCCGCAACACACCGCAAGCCCATCCCGAGGCCCACCCAGACCGAATCGCGGGAAACGCGGAATGTTAAATACGCATGTAAGCCTGCACACAGGGAACGAGATTTGAAGCGAAACAAAAAACTAACATTCCTAGAAAAAACCAGATAATTATATGATGTCGTAAAATGCTTTAATTTAATGTAAGATAACGACAATGTTGAGATATATGAACCGAGTGTAATACTCCTGTAATGGAGAATAACCGTGATATACATCGAAAAGTCCCCAGATATATGCTGATGACGCGACAGGCAAAAAGAGTTATATGACGCAAACGACGACACCAGTATAAAACTACGGATAGCTCAGAAGTAGATATGTAAGAAAATTGTACAAATGTAAGATGTAATTATAAGTGTTCCTAAGCATGACCTCAGAAAAGGGTTTGTTTATTTGTAAAGAAAAAAAAAACTATCACGAGTCCGGTAACGCGCAAGGAACAAGAAGCGTTCAAGGAAGCGGAGCGGGAGAGCCGGGACATGAGAGGTAGGACAGGAGCGAACGAGAGGTGAAATGGCACGTAGAAGACGGTCATGAAGAGGCCACGAGTTATCATCCTTCTTGTAGCCTTAAAGATAATTAACATTTTTTTCATTTCATGCCCAATATTATCATTCAGTCAGTTTCTTGATATAACTTATAACTATTTCATTTTGTACAGTAAAAAATTTTTGGCAAGGCTTACATCCACACACATGCAAACATAAACTGTGATGTCCAGTCTAACAGTACAAGGTCTAACAATGCAGTCAGCGGCAAAAGAACCCGATACTATAAGGGTGAAGACGAAAGTAATGTTGTATGATGTGTCTACAAGCCATGCGTTAGAAAACGATTGTACTTAAATGTGTGCCTTAAGTAAACTTTAGCGCCCCCCCCAGACAAACCCGACAGAAAGGAGATACAGAACGTTCGATCAGATATTGAATTAACATAGGTTAATCAGTAGTGTAGAGAAATATGTTGCTGAACAGGATTATGTGATGATGTAGCAGGAACGAGGTAGAGGTGTCAGAGTAAGTTAGAGTTGTCTGTTATGGAAAAAGTCTTTTAACGAGGAGAGGATTGTCCCAAGGTTATCAACATTGTTTATAACTGGAAGAGGAAGGAGGGGATGGATAGTAGAAATAAAATTAGTGCAACAGATCATATCTAACGTCAAAATAGGGTTTCTCATTGTGAGTGAGGGTCTTAACCAAATTTCCGGGTTAAACTATTAAAGTGTTACTTAAGCTTCTACTAAAATCAGTTTTGAGGTAGGAGAGAGAGGGGGTGTGGGTGAGGCGGGTTCATTGTTAGCAGAGCGAGAGTAAAGAGTAGCGGTGATAATATATAAAAAAATAATCAGTGTAACTTAGGATATCGGAAGTTACACGTATACTCACGGTAGGAGAACTTCGTTAAGGAGACCACTCAAATTATCTGTGGTTATGAGTTGCGCATGCAGTTTGTCGCCATGTTACTAATATTTTCTTATTCAATTATCTCCACTTATTAAATATAACTATATAAAGATGCTGAAAACTTTTACGTAAGAAAATCAATGTACATTCATTATGATAATTTACACATGTTATATTTAAATACATAAATATCTATATACATATTATTTGTGAATTAAAAATGATCATGAATGTTAGAAAAAGAGCATGTATTAGAATTACATATTATATGCTATCATTTAGCTATTAATATAAGTTAAAACTTATACTGTAACTTAGCTTATATACCTATGAGAGTGAAATGTAGTGTTGGCGGGCATGATGAGTGTATGCTTATTTGTAGGTCATTATTTCAAAGATCTAATTACAACTACATATCACAAACTAATCTTTTTAACATACATATCGTCAATTATGACATTGCATCTGTCAAATATAAAACCGTTTCTAAAGTGTAAAGACTATAACATTTTAAATTTTCAATCTCATTTCTTTGAATCCTGCATTAACTAAATATTTTTTTATCCTAATTATTAATACAAGCAATATACAGTTCCTTATATTAGATAACGTTTAATTACATCTTATATCATTTATTGATTAACTTTTAATGATTCTAAATTTTATTTATATTATATTTTAAAATTAATTCAACATTATTTATTTAATTTATTTACTGTATTTTATTATGTATTATTCATTGATATTTTTTATGGTAGATTTAAAATTTATTTTCGAACTTTAATAGGAGTTGATGAGAAGTTATTAATTGCACATGTAACTTGTGTTAATTTAGATATTATATAGGT
>JABUQX010121003.1:0-17500 GCA_015478945.1 Trachelipus rathkii | reverse complement strand
AAATGGTACACAATGATTCCATAAAATTATTCCCAACAATTTAATGACTGTCAAAGCATTCAAAACATCACAGTCAACAGAATATACTGTCCACCAAATTTCAGCTGATTTAACAATTCATTCCATGAATTACATTAACTACAATATTGGGCAATATCTTCTCTGTACTATATGCATCATTAGAAACACAACAGTCAGTCTAATTCTCTGGTATTGAGAGTAATCAAGGGGTTGTGTGCTCATCTTTGAGAGGAAACAAAAAATAAATTTAAAAATCTATTCTTGGCCATGTCATAGTTTTATAAAGATGCAATAGAATATTTCTATCTGCTCTTCAGTTTTACATTCACCTTTTAATATATATAGCATTTACCTTATAAAATTACTTTTAGTTAAAATTTAATTTCAATACAAGAAATTTTTGTGAAGATGCGCATTTAATTCTTCCTTTCCATACATGATTACTTGAAGAGGATCATTTTGAAGACATATTGTGAGAATAACACAATTGATTTTGTTAACCGAAATATTTAAACTACAGTTGTCTGACCATTTCATTACTAAATATAAAGCTTCCTGAATTGTTTCAACAACTAAAGATTTGGATGAGAAAGTCAAAGTACACAATAAAATGCATAGAACTAGAGAATATTGTATCCTATATATTAAAATTATACTATTATAGAAAATAAGGGCCGAGGATGTTACCTTGAGGGAAACCACATTTCGCTTCAAAGGTCTCTAATGTAATTTGATGTAGTTTTACCTGTATTTTTCTAATTTGATAATTGAAAGTATTAAAAGGAAAAGTTAATTTTTATAATAATAGAGCATTACATGCTAGACTATGTATTTCATCATTAATTTTTTAAGTTAAACAATAATATATATATATATATATATATATATATATAATACTATATATATATATATATATATATATTATTTTAAAAAAAAATAAAAAAAAAATATATAAATATATATATATATATATATATATATATATATATATATATATATATATATATATTATATATATATATATATATAGAGGAATATTTGTGTTGTTAGTATATATATATATATATATATATATATATATATATATATATATATATATATATATATATATATATATATATATATATATATATATATATATATATATATATATATATATATATATATATATATATATATATATATATATATATATAATATATATATAATATATATATATATAAGGATAAGGGAGATAAAAGAAACTGTAGGAAGTATATGGGAATTAGTTTATTGAGTGTTGTTGGGAAGATCTATATATATGCTGGTATTTTGGTTGAAATAGTACATCAAGTGACTGAAGGACTGATTTTTGAAGAACAAGGTGCATTTAGAAGTGGTAGAGGATGTGTGGATCAAACCTTCACATTGGAAAAATGATTGAGAAAGAGAATAAATTGTATTTACGTTTAATGGACTTGCAACAGGCATATGACAGGATAAATAGTTAAGCTCCGTGGCAGGTGTTAGTGATATATGGTGTTGGTGGAAGACTTCTCAATGGAAATCAAAAGTATATATGTCGATAGTGAAGTGTGTGTGTGTGTGTGTGTGTGTGTGTAAGAATAAATGGAGTTGAGAAAGAATGGTTTAGCATTAATAGTGGAGTGAGGTAGGGATGCTTTATTATGCTTGATTATGTAATTTGTATATGGATAGGGTAATGAAAGAATAAGAGGTAGGGGTGGAGGGGAAGGTATTAGACTGGTGGAGAATGGAAGAGAGTGGAGGGTGCCCTGCTTATTGTAAGGTGATGATTTGGTTTTGAGCTACGAATCTAAAGAAAGTCTGAGAGGATTGAAAGAGGTGTTTGGCAGGGTTTGTAAAAAGATAGGTATGAAAGTAAATGTAGCTACGAGTAAGCTGATGGTAATGAGCAAGGAGGGTTCGCAGTGTGAAAATCATGTTGAGATGATGAGCAAATGTAACAAGTATCATGTGGAGGAAGAGGAAGGTATTAGACTGATGGAGAATGGAAGAGAGTGGAAGGTGCCTTACTTATTGTATGCTGATGATTGGTTTGTGGGGCAAATCTGAAGAAAGTTTGAGAGGATTGATGGAGGGATTTGGCAGGAGTATAAAAAAAGGGGTTTGAAAGTAAATGCAGATAAGAGTAAGGTGATGGTAGAGAGTGAGGAGAGTCAGCGGTCTGAAATCCTATTGGATGGTGAGCATTTGGAACAAGTATCAAAGTATAAATATTTAGAATATATGTTGGATGAAAAGGAAATGGACGATGCAGAATGTAGTAGGAAAGTTGTGAATGGTAGGAAGGTATCTGGTGCAATTAAATCCTTGTTTTTTTCATGAGGGTATGTTGCTAGAAGTGTTAATGTATAGTAGCGAAACTATGGTGTGGAATAAGAAGTATTGATCTATGGTACAATCTGTTCACATGGATAATCTTCGGGGAGTGTTAGGTGTGAGAAGAATAGATAAAATGAGGAATGAAAGTGTTAGGGAGTCGTGTGTTGTGAAGAAAGTGGTAAATGAGAGAATAAACGATGGGGTATTAAGAGGGTTTGGTCATATGGAAAGGATGGATGATAGCCAGTTGGTTAAGAGGATACAAAGCAGTGAGTGTGGTGGGAATCAACTGGCTGGGAGACAGAAAAAAAAGTGGATTGAGACTGTAAAGGAATGTGAGTTTGGCAGAGGCAAGAAGGTGCATAATAAGAGTGAATGGCGAGGTTTTGTGAGGGATTTGGCTGAGGGTCTGACCCAGGGAATGAACCCCACATTGATGAGATACCACAGTGAGGGTCTGACGCAGTATTTTGAAGCCCTAGGGTGGATTTTTTTGACTGCAATAAGCTCTCACCCTCCCTCAGCATACTAAAAAATATAAGAATAAGGCAAATTCATTCAAAAAGTTTTTTCTCGTCGGCCTACAGTTGAAATAAATTAATTTTCCATTTCAAAGGTGAAATAGTTAGAAGACATTATCCTCAATTTTGCCTATTGATGTAGCTACTCTGCATGACAATTTTGAAAATAAAAAAGTAAAAAAATAAAAATATAAAAAAAATGAGTCTAGCAAAATATTTCAATATTGTGAGAATAGCTTATAAAATATTCCCTGAAAGAGTTTAAAATGAAAAAACAATTAATGTTATTTAACGAATATTTTGTCACATCTATCATCAGTACATTTTAATACTGATCTTGTCACTTTTGAGCGAGTGACAAAAATTTGACACAAAATAAACTAGTATAATGATCTGTATATGCCATATACTGATACTAAGTACAATATCAAATTTACCTCTAACATATATATGCTTGAAATACATACAAATATGTATATATATTGTAAAATATTGTAAACATGCATAACATATATAATGATTAAAAATTACTACAGACACAAGGTAATAAGAAAAAATTTGATAACTGTACTCAAAATACATTAGTGCAAATATTCAAGTTATGAAATACACAATCTTCACAAATTATAATTGGAAGAGAAACGAAAAGCTAAATCTTCCTTCAAGTCAACTGACACAATTTTGTAAACCTAAAATAAAACTAAATAGTTCAAAAGCTGAAAATAATGTCAACTACGAAAACACCACATGTATTAAATAAAATTTTCAAATCATTTTTTGAACTATACCTGACTTTGATCAAATCCAAATTTTTGTTCAAGTGGAAAGCTCTTTTCATCATTAATATTGGAAAACTCTTCCCTTATTTTGATCTCGCTTTTCACGCAAAGTTCTCTGCCATGATTTTGTTCCTGTTCGAGATTAACCAGGATATTAATTTGGTTTTTCCATGCTTCAATAATAATAATAATAATAATAATAATAATAATAATAATAATAATAATAATAATAATAATAATAATAATAATAATGATTATTTTAATAAGTGATATTAATATTTATATATAAATGATGTGTATATACTGTATATGTATATGTATCTAAGTATGTATTTATGTAGGTATATATTTTTTATTTTTTTTATATATTATTTATTTATATAAAAGCATAGATTAGCTCAGTGATAGAGGGTCCCAGGTTCGCAACTGGTTGGGTGTGGTTTTTTTTTAAAACTGGGAAGGAGAAAGGAAAAAAAAAAAAGATAAAGCGAATCCAAGGCTTTGAAAAAACTATACGGAAAAATTTCTTTCTGTTATATATATAATATATATATATATATATATATATATATATATATATATATATAAATATATATATATATATATATTTATTATATATATATATATATTATATATAAATATATACCGTATATATATATTAATTATATATATAATATATAATAATGAATATAAAAATAATAATAATATATATAATATATATATATATTTTATTTTATATATATATATATATATATATATATATATATATATATATATATATATATATATATATATATATATATATATATATATATATATATATATATATATATATATAGCATATATATATATATATATATATTTTATATATATATTATTATATAATATATATTTAATAATATATATATATATATATATATATATATTGCAAATTACCTGAGTATCTTCTAAATCCGATTCACAAATTTCATCATCCAATTCTTCCTTTTTTATTACAATTTTTGTTTTTAAATCCATATTTGACTTTATTTTACATAAATTAATTAGTGAATGAAAAGCTTCAAAAGTAGAAAACAATAATAATAATAATAATAATAATAATAATAATAATAATAATAATAATAATAATAATAATAATAATAATAATAATAATAATAATAATAATAATAATAATAATAATAATAATGTAATTTCAGCCATAATTTTGTCCAAGACTAGAGGTTACATATTATCCCAACTCTGAAATTACCTGCTAACGAGTTACGTAACAACATACCATTTCACTATTAAGCATATCTCCTCTTTTAGTTCACAAGTATAGCCACTAAGAATCTTAAATTTAAGAACCTTAAGAAATATTTTATCTTCCATACTTTGTAAAAAATGCTTATGCCCCTTTTCCATTTAGTGTCTTCAGCAAGAGTATGTTTAACTAAGTTGGCAACATCTACAAGTCAAACAGAAATAAATTTTCATCTGAATAACCTGAAATGATTCTATTTTTGAATCACATTTAAACTTTGATAACTTATTATGCTGTAGCTCTTTAGTTACTAATATTCATTCTCCGATATTATAAGGAGTAAATTTCTCTAATCACCATTGAATTATGATTAAACATCTTTTGTTTCATTAATTAGCTTAAAAAGTAAAAATTGCAACTTTTATAAATATTAGACAAACTCAAAAAGTGGCACAAATTGAAAATTTGCACAAATTTTTTTTCTGATTTTTATGAAATTTTCAGTGAAGATACAACTGGCAATTTAAAAAATTCAATAAATGTATTAGGTTTACACCTTCTTTGAACAGAATGAAAAAATTAGAAAATCTCTTCATAGATTGTTTTCCTGGAATAGGGTAGGATATTTTGTCAAAGGTTAAAATTTGCAGATTTTTTTTATGTTCATTTGAGTTTATTTTAAATGAAAAAAAACAGAGTAAATAGAATTTAAAAACTTACACAATTTTTATTTCTAAAGGCATTTTTTTTTACAATCATTTGATCCCTCATTATGATATGTCCAATTAAAGTAGGCAGCACAATAATGTTCCCGGAGCTCAAATTATTGAATATATAGATATAGATAGATGCTCTAAATAAAAGATATGTAACTCATTCAATTCAATATTGGATGAACAGTAAAATAAAAAAAAATAGAATTTTTAATTTTGACAAATTTTAGCCCCTCTTCCAGATATGTAAAAAAAATCTAGAGATAATTTTCCCTTTTGGCTATAGTTTAGAGGTGGTAAGATCATAATGTTCCTCTTGTGAAAATGTGAGTTTGAATCTCACTACGGCCCCTGAACGGACACAAAAAATTGCTGTCAGTAGGAGATTTTGTAATATTTAATTACACTTTACAGCAGAGTGTATTACACTAATCTCAATACCCACGCATCACTAAAAACATAGCCAACACATACAACAATCCTTATGACATCCAAAATCACACACTCACTCTCTCTCTGTCAAGCTTCTAGCATAAGAGCCAAGTTTTAAGGGTGAGTGGTGAGTTGGGGTAGGGTACACGAATTTCAGAATTAGTGTGCAGGGAAGAGTTTTAAGTGGTTTGGCCACCCTACAGATCCTTCTGCTCTCCTTCTTGGCTACTTCAATTTACTTTTTTCGATAACAAAACTAAGATCAAATAGGTCAACTTACTGATAATTATGTGAACTCTCTTTTCATATAATACATATCTATACTCTAGCCTTTTTCTATATATTATTATATAATATATAATATTATATATACTTAGTATATATATATATATATATATATCATATAATATATATATATATAGTATTTATATATGGTCAGAAACAGTTTTGAATCCCCATTTTGGGAGTGAAAATATAATGTTTTAACATTTTTATTCCCTATTAGAATATTTAAAGTTACAATTTAGTAATTTGGTGGATTGTCATCAAATAATGTTAAAACGTATTCAAGAGAAAACTAAGCATTTCGCCAAGAAAAAATTATATATATATATATATATATTATATATATATAATATATATATATATATAATATATATATATATATATATATATATATATATATATATATATATAATATATATATGTTAAAATATATATATATATAATATACTATAGTATATATATATATTATATATATATATATATATACATTATATATATATATACTATATATATATATATATATATATATATAATATATTATACTATATATATATATATATATATATATACGAATATATAAATATTATATAATATATATATATATATTATAAAATACACTAGTCAAATCTACCATTACCAAGAAGTATACTTTGTCTACATCTGACCCCACCTATACTAATATATAATATATATATTTATAGTACGTCAAGTGTGGCCTATACATATCTGATAACTTTTTTGCCCCTCCCATTTTATATCGTGATGGCCGCTAATCCCGCCACGTGGATTTCCTTTATATATCCATACAACTTAGCAATGTTTTAAGTCATATAATACGGGGTTTATATAACTATTTAAGTATGTAATAATATGTATATCTATAAATATAGGTAATATATAAATACTATATATATATATATATTTATATTACGTACCTTCGCTGAATTTCAAAACGACGAGTAGTTTATACTACGATTACTACGTTACGAAGTATATATTATATTATATATAGTCGTATTATCTATTATCTAATATATATTATATCTTTTTTATGGCCAAAAGAATTTACAATAGGTCATCAACATTAAATTGTAAATATTCCCTTGCTTTTCAATTATTCTAAGTAATTTCACAAAGAAAAGAAGAAAGAGAGAGAGAGAGAGAAGGGAGAGGGAGAGGAGAGAGAGAGAGGAGGAGACGAGGAGAGAGAGAGAGGAGAGGAGAGGAGAAGGAGAGAGAGAGGAGAGAGATGGAGATGACAGAGAAGAGAGAGAGAGAGAGGAGAGAGAGAGGGAGGAGAGATGAGAGAGAGAGACGAGGAGAGGAGAGTACGAGTGAGAGAGAGAGAGAGATTTTCCTCTCTATAATAAGTGTAGATAGTCGACCCACCAGGGTTGACCTCTACCAAGCGCTTTTCCGAATATGAAGGAATAGAGTAGAGGTCTGAAACTTGGAATTACTAATCATATATGGGATAAGGACGATTCCGTGTAATTTTCAAGTCTGTAGGATGTATATAGAGGGTGTTCACCCCGAGGGAGGACAACCGATATATGCGCTTACGGCCCTTGTGGCGTGATTCGTGCGGGGTTTGATTTTAAGCCTAACGGAGCTGTATTGGGTGCGACCGACCATTGGAGGTCAAACAGACCGAAGGATCTGTTTCGACCCGACAGACACAGCCAGCGAGCGCGCGTTGGCGCATACCAACATACACATATCATTTATTAATTATTATTATTACGTCGAAAGATTCGATTTCCGAGGAAATCGAATTCTGAGTTCGAAACAAACATCCCTGTAAGGGACGTTTTTTTACGCACTCCGACTTTCGGATTCCGCCTTGGTTGCTTCTTCGCATCCAGTTTCTGAGATCCAATATATATCTACACGGGTTAGGGTTATCGTTATGGGTTAAAAAATTTGGAGGGTGTTAGATGGGGAGTGTTAACCTCGTCGTAGATGAGGTTACGTCCCCGGGGGTCCCTGAAGGGGGACCCCCACCCCTCTTAAAAAAATCGAAGTGTTTCTAATTGGCTGAAATTAGGTGAGAGGATTCAGAGTTGGAGTCTAGAAAGGCACTGATATGTGAATCTATTATGGAGTTGGCTCCGGCCACCGGTGCTGGAAGCCACGCAGGCCGAGTTAATTAAACAGTCGTTATAACAACAATGTTGGTGTCCATTATATAGGGTTTATTGAAGGTTCGTTAGAGTTCGAACTATTGTGGGTTATAAGATCGTGGCGGGGGTGTCTAGGCCCCCATCATTTTAGGGGGTCTCGACTGCGGAGGTCTCGACTTGAAAAAAAGAGCACAGCAGTGCAAAAAATAAAACAAAGGAGGAAATGAAGAAGCGATTTGAAAGACGAAATAAAAGAAAGGAAAGACTTGGAGAAGGAATCTGACTCAGAGGAGTTAGGAGTTGACAGCTCAGCTGCACTGGTGCTGGATCCGGAGCAGTGCTGCCGGTGCTGGATTAGTTAATATTTGTATAATAATAATCCAACTATTTGTGTTAAAATATATGTTTATTAAGGATGTAGCATCTCCAACTAAGGTGTTTTTGGAGACGTCAACCTCATAAGCAAAGAAGAGCACGTCATCGAAGGGCTGCGCTGGTCGATGCGGGGGCAGCGCCCGCAGGCGCGCAGCCAGTGAAATCCGCCGCGAAACGGCGCGTGCGCGCGCGCGCCCGCCGCCGCGATCCGACGCGTGCGCGCGCCCGCGGCGCGTCCGCCGGCAGCGACCCGACATTCAGGAGGGGCGCACGGGGCATGCACCCCCCTCGCGTACCAGCATGTACGATCTCGGACGGAGAATGCAAAGCGTTGTTCTGTTCAACTAATTTTATATTTTATTTTTAAACTTTTCATGTTCATAACGTAAAAAAACTCAAATCTATTGATTCAAGTCAATATTTCTTCTTTTTACATAAAAAAAGTGTCTTTTTGAAAAAAAAAAACTTGAAAAGAAAAAACAGACAATAAGAAAGTCTAATAATAATAGCCTTTAATAATAAAATAATAAATAAACAATAAGAAATATTAAAATCACAATAATCGAATAAAAACATCAATAAATTAATGATAAAAAAAAATAACCCAAAAGAAAAAAAAAATATAAATATTATAACCACTTAAAAAAAATTTCTATATAAAAAGAAACAAATAATTTAAAAAACATAAATATAATGAAAAAAATAAATAACAAAAAGTAAATACAACACATCAAATATTATAAATAACCAACAATAAATTATTCATGAGCAAATACTCTCACGAGCATATATGCACCCAAACCACAAGATAGCACGCCAAAGAAGAAAAAAATACTCATCCTCTCCATATCGAGAAAAAAAACAGAGATACCAACCGTAAATAGTAAAACTTCCTAACACAAAAAAATAGTTCGAAACAAAGAGTAATAATCCAAAATACGTGATAAATTCTTTTCCCTCATCTAAATAAAAGGCTGAACAAACCCAATATTTATACCAAAACCTCCTATAAAACAAATTTATTACCCCGTTACAAAACTAAAATACCTCTTCACACGCAATAGACCATAATTCTCTCTAAATCATAGTCCCATTAATTCTATATTATACCACGTGCATCCTTTTGAAAAAATAAAGGAAAAACACTCGAAATCAACATATACCACTCTGTATATGTCTTATGCTAACTATTTCATTAAATTATCATAAGGCTATTTAATAAATACAAAAAAAAAACAAACCCTTAAATCCAATTATATTATTCAAATAGAAAAAAAAAAAAAGTATTAAACAACCAAGAAGTATAAGAACACAAAAAGAATGATAAACAACATACTGCGAAAGAGAAATTACTTATTGCTTAGTTCATCATTTTTAGACACTCTCAAAACACATGTAACCAACAATGCTGTTTGAGCAGACCCAGAACCCGAAAAAAAATAGAAAAACCCCTTATCTAATCTATGATTTGACAATAAAAAACTATCGTGGCGGTCACATATAAATTCATATATAGAATACAAATCCCTATGAACCATATTGCCTCTATACCCAAGCAATAAAGCAAGAATAAATCCACTAAATAAATAAAGAATAATTAATAATCTATATCACAGATTTCCTATAAATACGATTCCGACTCCCTGCAAAAGATAAGCAAAAATTAAGAGAAACATTAACTATATATAGTGAAAATTAGATAACTTCCTATATATTACAAGAAATCCCAAACGTCCTAACAAATAAGGTATAGATATAAAATAAAATATAACTTATGAACTAAAATGATGCCAGATTTTAGTTAGAATGGAGAAAACGGAGCGTACAACCAGTGTATAGACATACTAAACCCGTCGATGGGATAATACCATTCGTTCAACAGACCATCCTCCCTTTCCAGTTCCATCTAACCCTTCGATCTTCACACAGGGTTCAGGTGCCACTATGTAATAATTATAACAAATCGAGTAAATTTTTGTTTTTTGTCTTATTTTTTCATTTATTTGTCCAACTTTCCCAAAGAACACTTCAAATAATTTATTAATACAAAGAATAGGACGAAATAACCAAGAAACTCAAAAAGTGTTTAATAATAATACAATATTTTACAGTAAATCATTACTCTCCTCAACCTTCAACACACAGAGTCAAATCGCGTGACCTTAAACATAAATTCAATCCATATACACCTTGCTACACTCCTCTATAAAAGATAGTGTTATCAACAGATCACAGATGTACAACCAAAGATTATAAACCGCTCCTTCTAATACAACAGAGAAACACTTCTTCAAACAAACTCTTGACACTATACTCAGACTCATCCAGACTTCACCTACAGCGTAACACATACAGCATTACAAACCGGGTCCAAAATTTTGACCCACAAAAAAACCACAAACACCAAATAAAAGCATAGCGACTACTATTGTGAACATTAATGGTGAAACCCCACCACAAACCATCTTTATAATGACACCGAACAAAAATACAAAACCAAACATATATAAACAGCAAAACAACCACCGGTGTAGGAGGGCATCACCAATGGAACCGAAATGCACAAAAAAAAGCACGAACAAACCGCACCATAAAAAAAATCCTTAGTTTTTTCGAACCATGCAAAACAAAAATATAAACATCAGACCAAAAGCTCGCAACACAGCAATCTCTTATATGTGCATGGTCCACGAAAATGGACCTAACAGCAGTGGCCAAGATTATCTGCTCTCCCAACTCTTGTTCTCTCTCTCTGCTTCTTCTGTAAAAAATTAATCCTGCAATACATTTTCTAACTATCTTGTCTACTCGCCTTCTCCATCTCTGGAGTCATAAGGCGTCAACGCCGAACACCATATGGTATCTCCAGTTTTGTAGCTGACTGAAAGGCCCTACTACGCAATTAGTTTTTGTGCTTCACAAGTCTACAAACACCGAGCACTATATGAACAATAAGTTAGATGGTAAGAACCCTGCCACCCACCTAAAACTAGCAAGCACCTGCATAAGTGCGTGCTCTGGACAAAAATATATAAAGTTAGATAATAAAAACCAAGCGGTTTCAACTATGATTGAATTGTACAGATAACAACACTGTTTTCTATCGATTGCTCAATTTTTATCTATATTCAAATCAACATTTCCACCACTTTTGCACTTAGCATAAAATATTTTCTAAATAATTATTCGTATCTAAATAATTTCCTATAGAACTATAGAAGCACCTTATTAATCCTTTATATTCTCTTCGATGCTGACTAATGTCGCACTTTCTTTAAGTCCTTCATACCAACACTAAACTATATAAAAGCAACTTATTAACTCGAAATATTGGGACTTAGATATTTTGCAAGATAATGTATATCAAAAAAAAATAAATATATGGTTACTACAATATGTAATAGGCTCAATACGATAATATCAAAGTAGGTTGCATATACTTATTACAACTTCATAATAACTAATATATTAATACTGAATGGTTTAATACAAATATTAAAGTTAATTTCTTTGTTTCCGTATTTTTATAACTAAATATCTTTGATTTGTTCAATACATTGATTGTAAGCTACTATTTCATATCAATTTCTAAAAATGAGTCTTTACACAAATTGGTTCTTACATTCTTAAATCCTAAAATTCAAAAAACTAATCCTTGGCCACTTAAAAAGCATCCTATATATACATAATAATAACACTAACCCCTTAAATGAAAAAGACTACTAACATCAACCCAACAGCGTATAAACAAGTAAATATAAATCAGAAAATCACAGGGAATTTTATCAAATACAGGATTGGCAACACAAAGAATAACAACTCAGATCAACACACAACTAGTTTAAGTCTAAGTAGTAAAAATCTTTTAACCAGCCAAAATATAACTAACGTGGCCCTTTATCAACAACCCGGCTACACAAACACAATAAATCAGCTATAACTCCTCACTTATTAATAATTAAATTTTTCTCTTAATAATCCCCATATATTAAATTATATTTAATATTTTAATCATATTATTATTATTTAAACAAATGTGTAATTAAATTATAAAAAATAATTATTACTTAAAAAAATCTATTATAAAGAATGTCGACTTTTTTATATTATTGTCTCAGTGCTATCTCATTACACAAGAAAATTATAGCGAAACTTAGAGAAATGTCTATCTTAACGATTGAGTTAGAGAATAAAATAAAAAATGAAAAAGGGTTACAGGAGGCCCAAATATCTATTGAAATTCGGAAGAATTAAGAAGAATTTCTCTACAATTTAGTCAATGGTCAAAAGTTCCCCAATCTGTGCTTCTAAATAAATTGATTGTAAATTGAGGAAAAAACAGAAAGGTAATTGACAAGCTAATTTTTAATTTTCTTACAAAGAAGATGTAAATATAATTAATACTTTAATTTATGCCTAAATTTTCATAAACTCTCAATAAATGTCATTATATATTTAATTATTAATAAAATTATTATCTCTACCTTTGATGTAATGTTGATGATCAGGGGTAGTTTATACGGCACACAATGGATGGCGCGAGATAGAGGATAGATACCGGGAGAATGTGACCACGAGGTCCGGAGATATAGTTTGAAAGAATTTATAATTTTACCAGATTGCCGAGCCGCACGGAAACGGAATATACTCACATTAAGCTATGCATTGGAGCTTTCCAATTAATAATTCAGAGATCTTTAATGTAAACAAATATCTGATTGACAAATTAAACTATTAGAGCTCAATCTTTTAAGTAGAGCAAAGAAAGAGGAAAAACATATAGAAAATTCAACCAGAAAATAATATGGGGCGCAACAGAAAGAATTATTTTTCCACGATCAGAAAAAAAAGGAGAGCCCTTTAGAGTATTGGAAAAATGAAAAAAAATAGAATCTTCTCTCGTGGGACAAATAATGGCGGGGAGAGCTGAAAAGAACGAGGTAAATACTTTTCAGACTGAGACTTGCATCATAGATGCTATGGAATTTCCACGCTTGGTCGACATTCGATCCACCAAGAAATATAAATAATGTGATTACTATTTCGACAGATAATAAGAAGTTAATCTCACTCTCAGAGGGGATAAAAAAATTCAACTCTCTCAATATTTAAGAGATTTCAACGCTTATAATAGTTTAGGAGGGCACTGGGATAATATCCTTTTTTATATCCTTACTTATAACACGAACTGGACTTGCGGTCCTTTCACTTTTCTCTCACAAACCTGTCCTTAGAAAAGCTTAAGGGTTAACATGACTGCGAGAGAACTCTCTCCTCACTTTCTTAACGTAGAGGTCTTGAGTGTTTTGGACCAAAAACCGAGGAATGTACTATTTGAAAATCTCAAAGCTCTGCTAATCTCGATAGAACCACTGACATAGTTTACATGAAATGGGGACCAGCAAGACGCGACGCGATGGGTACATTAGACCTTATCGCCTCTGAACCTCATCTTACTAGCATAATGACGGCTATAACCCTAAATTATCAACATATATGCTACATTCATTAAATTTGCCGATGATCGGATTTAAGGACGATAACGTATAAATTTCATACTTAGCCAATTCTCCAATCACATTATCATGATCCTCTAAACACAAATGATATAAGGTCTAATTGATCCTTTCATATCGATTCGCAAAAAAAGAATATATTAAGAGCAAGAATGTAAACTGATTTTAATGCCTTCATGATCGAGGACGTGAACTATATCCTGTATCATAGCTGAACGAGAAGAGTAGACTGAGAAAGCACTCTGCGAGGTCCAAATCCTCAGAGAAATTAGACGAAGATTATGCTGAGAAGAGAGAGACTCAAATATGAGAGAAATAATTGATGAAAGATATAAATGTTATTCTGCCTGAGACAATAGTTCGTAAACAGAGAAAATTAGGGAATAGCAAAACTCTTTAAGAATTTTTATCAAGTAATTTTGACACATTTAAATTATCCTTTTATACTATAAATAATAATAATGTTCAATATAAATAATAAAAACATTAGCCAGAAGGTCTTTTCAACACGATTACAATTCTTATCTAAGAATCAAATATTAAATGATGCGTATATATCAAAACATGAAATTAATTAACACAAATCATTATTGAATTGGCATAAAGTGAGCGTATTTGGCAAAGTAGTAGGATCCAAATCTCTTTGTATTTAGAGACTTTCACATAATAACTACAGAGCTTAAAAAAACTGGGGCAGAAATTGAGTTGAAATGAATGGTAAGACTAAAGAGTAGTTTCTTGGACAATTTTTTATTGTTAAGAACATACATAATTGTATCTATATGAGAAAGAAAGAAATTATTAAAGCATTCATTTTAATAAAAGATTAGAGATTTTATGGAATTAAAACAAAAAATTGGTGGGTATCCTGGGCTTAAATCAATTTTCCAAAGGTTTCATTTTTGCGTCAGATTTCTCAGAAAGGAAGAATCAAATAGGATTATTGATATGAGCATATAGACATTAGACTGATAAATATGATGACTGAAAGAAGAGAAGAGAGGAAGGAGAAAAGGAAAAGAGAGGTAATGACCTAACCACAAATTTTTTTCTAGTACTCTCCACCCCTCTACGCTTTATATATTCTCAACATATATTTTTCAACAAAACTTCATAGCTTACTTTTTACAAATATACTTAAACACTTGTGCAGAACCTCTAGATAGAGATACACATAAACCTATAACAAATGCAGCTATGAATATACAACAGTCATTATTTTTAAAACGTCTAATAGCTGCTGATACAGCACAGGCGAGATATGCACAGATATTTAATAAGAAATAATAGGATTTCGTTATATGAATTTTTAGCTTCTCTTTCTCGTACTCTTCATTCATATTACTTAATAATAAAAATACTATACATATATAATAAATTATAAAATTCTATTATCGATATTTATATTTTAATATAATAAATATTAATATATCTCATAAATATTATAAAATTACTAAAAACCTAAAAAATACATAAACATTACTAATAACCATTAATCAAACAAGATACTATCCCTTAATACAAAAAACCTATACTATAATACAACGCTACCACTCATATTATATAATATAAAACATAATATTATATTAACTAACAAAATATAATCAATTATATGAAGTGTTTCACATAGTATATAAGACAACAAAAAACAAATATATAAAATTCAAATAATAATAAACATACTTAAAATAATATTAAAAATTATAATTAAAACTTACTACTATGCTCTCATAACTTCACCTATTAAACTTAACCCCTAATATCAACATAATAAAATTAAAAATTACCACACTAAATCATATATGACATAATATTAATTGTGAATAATAATAAGAGCGAAACATAAAATTTACAATATAAATAAATCTCTTAGCTTTGTCATATGATAAAAAAGAATGTAGCTCAGAACGACTTATATGATATAATTTAACTAATAGATTATTATTAAAAATAACTCATCAAAGAATATTTAATCTAAGTATCAATATCCTCAACTCACTAACAATTAATACCAATTATTCTTAATTAAATATGATTGACTATAATTTAACTAAATGAATCTTACAGCAACTCACTACTTATCCATAATTAATATTACTATACTCCAAATTCTTCTATATACGCTTCAGCATTTCCTCATTAATTTGATGATCTTTACAAATATATTAATACATACGATATGATTATACTATATAATAAAACTAACAAGTGATCATTATAGATGAATCGATCTTCAACACACTTAGTAATCAAAAGTATATATTAGATAACATAAAAGCTATATATGTATAATCAACTACGCAATTATTACTCACTTAAAACTCAATATATTTCATTAATAAAAATTATAATTACTCTTTCATAATATTAAACCCTTTCTAATTCTATATATATAATTACAATAAATCTTATACTTAAGTAAAATCTCTTTAGAATACAAATACAATATAATACTATTAAAGTAATACTGAATGAGTACCATTACGTACTGAATATATAATTTAATTTTACCGACACCACTGCCTAAATATAAGCATATAATTTATACCGCATAGGGGGACAAAAATCGTACTAAACTATAATTAATAAACATTAAAGTAGGAATAGGAATTAACAGATGCAGCACAAGTATTATAATTACTAATTAATGTTACGGAAAATTATACATTATAATTATATTAATAATAGTTTCAGGTAGTTTTACAATTAAAATAATTATTATATGATATCATATAAAACTCATTGATTATCATCTAAATAATTAACTATAACTCATTACAATTACTATATTAAAAATATAAATATATTACATATACAAACTATTACTTAATTTCACCTCATAAATTATAAATTTTAATAATATTTAAATATCTAACTACTCTATATATATATTACAATAGTATATATATATTATATATATCACTTACTAATATTACCACTAACATCAATATTATTATTTAATATATAATAAATATAAAATACAATAAATTAATATCAATATAAATATTAATTATTAGTAATATAATTATTAATATATATATATAATAAAATAATAATAAATTATATTAATTAATATTAATTAAATATATTATAAATAATCAAATAAATAAATATATAATTAATAATAATAATAATATAACTTATTT
>JABUQX010121002.1:0-17500 GCA_015478945.1 Trachelipus rathkii | reverse complement strand
TATTTTCGTAATTTTTCTTTCTGTCTAAAAAAAAGTTCGTATATATATATATATAATATATACTAATATCATAATATATATAATATACCTATATATATATATATAATAGAAGATATATATATATATATTATATATTATATATATTTATACTATATATATATATCATATATATAATTATAGATAGTAATAACATACTATATATTAGATACTTATATATATATATATATATATAATCATATATACCTATATATATATATATTTATATTATATATATATATATACATTCATATAGTATATATAAGCATCAACTAGTACAGTATATTATAAATATATATAGTATATATATATTTATATATATTTATAATATATATTATATATATATATATAATATAGTTAATATATATAATATGTAATATATTATATATTAGTATATATATATTAATATTACTATACTGCTTAACTTATATCTTCATAATATATATATGATAGTATTAGCTATAATACTATATATAATATAATATTTATAGTATAATATATAATTTATATATATATATATAATATGTTATATTATATAATATTATTTATAATACTATATATATACAATATAGTATAATATATACTATAATAATATACTAATAGTATTATTATATAGCTATATATCGTTAATAATTAACAGGAGTATATTTATATATAATAAATATATATATAGTATGATATATATAATATGATTATATATATAATATATATATATATTTTTGTTGTTGTTTTTTTACACAGGTACCCACACTCACGTGGGGAGAGGTAAAGGGAGCAAAAAAATAAATAAAAAAAACAAAAAAAAAAATTAACAAAAGAAAAACAAAAATTAAAATAAATGGAAATTAAACCCACACAGTTTCTTGCCTAACGCAATTCCCTCAGGTAGGCGCAGACGGTGACTTAAATAGAGGGGGACAAATTGAATATTGCAGGGGATATAAAGGCAAGGAGTTATAAAAAACAGATTGCTTGGAAAAAGGGGCCCACTATAACGACAGATAGAACAACACATTGAGTGTCCAAATATTCACACAATTTCATGTGAGAGAAATGGCGCCTCTGTCCAGAGGGCGAACCGCAGTGGTGGAGGAATGCAGAGAGATGTCAATGTCTCTCGAACACCTGCCGTTATAGTACCTATAGAAAAGAGATAGGTCGCCAACGTCACATTGCGGAGAAAGAGAGTCATGGGAGTCAGAAAGTAAGGGACAGTTTACAAGCCTTTTAGCATTAGCCTCAACTCTATCCAAAAGAGATACATCATCCTACCCATCCTACATCGTAGATCGATGACACAACCACGTATCCCGATTATATATACTCCTAACAGAATAATATATATATGTATTATATCACTTAGTAATACATTCGTTTATAATATATATAATGCTTATATATATATATATCTATATATTAATATAATATATAATATATATATATATATAATATATATATAATATATATATTAATATATATAAGTATATATATAGCTTTTCTTTATTAAAGTGCTTTGAAACTATTCTTCAAGATTGTCTCGCAAAAAAAAATTTTGGTTTAAGCCTTTTGAAAAGAACGTGAACAATAAATCACCAGACTT
Organism: Trachelipus rathkii; assembly: GCA_015478945.1. Taxonomy (NCBI): domain Eukaryota; kingdom Metazoa; phylum Arthropoda; class Malacostraca; order Isopoda; family Trachelipodidae; genus Trachelipus; species Trachelipus rathkii. The sequence goes on along the minus strand of JABUQX010121002.1, from coordinate 15,864 downwards.
CAATTTAGATAAATACAGTATTATTAAATGATTAAAAGTAACGTGTTTTTGCCTTCCTTCGCTCATTTATTCGGGGACAATTAGGCACAAAATTGGACCTATTTTAATGTAAAGTGAAAATTTTGGAGTCTATTCTAATAAGGAAATTTTAGGGATTACCAACATTTTCTTTTCTGGCCTTTTCAAGACAAAGTGTCTATATAGCTATTTTCAAGGTCTCTTTTCACACATTAATCTAGTTACTCACATATGTAGTATATATTATATATTATAGTATATTATATTATGTTGAACCATAGTATATATATATTGAGTTATATATTATATATATACCAAAGTATTATAATATATATTATATATTATATATATATATTAGATATACATAATATATTATATACTAATATATAATTATTTAATATACTATAAATTATAGTATATATATATTTTTATAATCATAATTACTATAATTATTATATATATAATGTATATATAATATATATACAGAAACGAAAATCCAATGCATTTAGGTTGCGAGACCGCGCGAGGCCAAGGTTCTGTAACCTCCTCGACCTATCCAGACGGCATACCTATCACGTGTATCAAATATTACGAGTACTGAGAGAGCGTGAATGAGCTCAGGCACCGTCGTGCTATATGAAGTACAATTCTTCGACTCTTAATTGTAATGGAAGTACTTCCGGTAGTGTAGGCAAGTCATGTTTCGAGAAGAATCAGCGAATTAACGTCTTCCAGTAAGCCTCCCGCTGTAAAAAATAATGAACCCTCATCAAATGTCGCCACACAATTTCCGACATACCATTCAATGAGAATGGGATGCCGTATGATGGCCGGACATTTCGAGCGTAGTTGCTGTGGGTCTCATCTCATGTTGGAAGTTCTACCCTTTGACCTGGCGTGCATCTGGGAAAAAGCGTCTGTGTGTCATCGCCGCCCTTAACAATATTCTCTGCTAAGAGTGGTGACATGGCATGTCTGCAATTTTCTCTGTCTCCATCCACGACACAGGAATCTACTCTTAGCAGGAAAAATCTGTTGGTGTACAAGGTCTGCACTCTTGGATGTATAAGAGTACAGAAGTATTTTTCAATACCCTGAAAACTGTCGAAGGACTTACATGTAGTGTTGCAGCACTTGTTGTATGGACTGTCTCAAGTTCTTGATACTGTGCGAGGTCGCCCGCTTCCATTAGTGTAAGTTTTTTTAAAAAAACTTCCTGTTTCTCTAAGACGTTGATGGAGACGTGCAAATATAGTATGATGCGGGATGCGATTAGGGTACATTTCTTCATAGAGACGAATGGCTGCTAATGAATTACCGTTCATGTACGACCGTAAACAAATTGCATATCGCACATTTCACTATTTGTGTAATTCATTTTGAAAATATGAGCAACACTTGAAACACAGAACTTGACGCGACACATGTACTAGTATATTATAAATGAAGAGAGATACGCGAACTAGTAAATAAACAGGTAGGTTAACCTTTCCTAACGAATAATATTTCTGCCTAATATTAAAGGTTGAGATGTGGCACGGACGGGCAATGGAATATATCAGATATGTCCCACATAAGTTTCATCACCTTGTATCTTGGAAACGAGGCCTTTTCGGTGAAATGTTTATATATAATATATATTATATATATATATTATATAGATATATTATTATCATATATTTATATATATATATATATATTATATATATATATATAATAAATATATATATATATATAGTATATATATATTATATATTGATTATGACCAATCACGGACTAGATCTTTTCAACGAAGGGACAGAATTATTAATCAAATCAAAAATTAAAAATCAAAAATACTTTATTCTGTCAATGGTATTTATTACATATTACCTACTATTAAAAATAGCAATTTAATATAAAAAAAAATAAATACATTGACGAGAAATAAAATCTACTCAAGCCTACGTCTAACTCAAATCTTTCAGGTGAAAGCATACGAAGGCTTTAACGAGAGGAAGATTAAATACAGCTGGAAAAACAGAAGATGGTTAAGATTTCCACAGAACAGAGGTGACTGGAAAGAGGAAGTAGAGATGTGAGGAAGTTGTGTTTTTAAAAGAGCTGAGTTTCACAAGGTAGAGGTGACCCTATCGGAAAATCCCATTCAAATCAGTAAGAATAGAATCGGAAAGCCAAAGTTGAGAAACAACTCTAGAGTCAAAAGAGGGAGCAGATTTGAATTGAGTTGAAGAATGGAGAGTTAGGTCAGTGGCATAAGAATACACAGAATTAGAAGTGAAGCTGTGAAGATCGTTGATGAAAAGCAAGAAAAAAGTTGGAGATAGAAAAGAACTTTGCTTAAATGGAAATTAAGAACAGGTATGCGCCATATTGACAGGTGTCGGAGTAAAAGGAGGATTTACCAGAATTCTCCCGGATGGAATTAGATGAAAAAAAGGAGGCCGAAGAGATTAGAGTTTTCAGAAGAAGTGCTAGCCACAGTTAATAAAATTATGAATAGCAGATTTAAGAAAATATTATAGATGTTTTTGGCAAGATCCAGAAGTTTTTATCAGGAGAACCAGCACACTTTCTTTTAGTGATTTTACGCACATTACGTCTTATAATAATATCCATGCAATGAATGATTCCAAGCTGAACGAAAATTAGCAAGAGTGATAGGAGAACAAGAGTTTTTCCAATTTCAATAAGTGCATCTCTATCTTGAAGAGCACGATAGCAAGTGCCATCGAAACAAGGATTTTGTGGAGAGAAGGATTTAGTTGAAGATGGAATGAACCTTCTCATACCTTCGGCCATTACTGTCCCTACCTTTTCAGCAAACATTGAAGTTTCCTCTGAGTCAAAACAGGATTCACTCTAAAAGCAACTAGCAAAACCAAAAAGGAGCATTACTTCCATCTTGCCCTAAATACGTTCAGGGCATATAATATATATTTCACTCTAAAAGATACAACTTAGTCAAACCAAAAAAAGAAAGCTAAAAAAATTACTTACCATCTGCCCTAAATACGTATTCAGGGTACATGAAGATAATATAATATATAATATAAATTCATAAATATATAAAGATATAATATATATATGATATATTATTTTTAATATATAAAAATAAGTATCATACACATTAAAAACTAGTTTTATTTATATAATAGTGATAATAAATATAATAAATTAAAATAATAATAATATTAATTAAAAGAATAAAATAAGATAAAATAAATAATATAAAATAAAAATTAAAATAAGGTATTAAAAATATAGCCTATATAATTATAAATAATAAGATAAAGAAATAATAGATGCGACCAAAGATATTGTAAAATAAAAAAAAGAAAAGAAAAAAAAAAAAAAAAAAAATAAAAAAAAAAAAATAAAAATAAAATAAAAAGAATAAAAAAAAAAAATTAATAATGTAAAACGAATAAAAAAAAAAAAAAAATAAAAAAATAATAATAAATGTTTCTAAAAGATTTAGCGACAGAATCAGGGGTGAGTATTTGTAAAGAAAACAATATCAAAAAACGACATAAACCCATAAGATAGTATTGCATCTGGATAATTAACTTTAAAAGCAAAAAGTAGTCCTATATACCGATATGTTAGAATTCAACAGTTAAAACTTGTGATTAGCAAACCCCAAAATGATTATTCAAGATATCAAAATATTATATATATATAAAAAAATAATAATAAAAATATGTAAAATATTTACAAAATATAATAATATATATAATATATAATATAAATAATATATATATAATATATATAAATAATAATATAATAGTAATATTATATCTATATAAACATAACTCTCAAAGAAGAGCTTTCGCCCTGTCAGTAGATCCAGCGTCTTCTTCCTTCTGGTCTCAAAACTTTTAAAACCCATAGGAACACATCTTCAGAAAGCCATTAATCTCAGGTAACTCAGTGGTTGTGGACCCCATGATACCATCGAGTTGGCACTCCCATTTAGGGTGTCACACTTTCATAATAGAAAACTAGCATACTTCTCTCAATTAGGCCTCAAAACAACTCGTTCATATCACTTAGAAGCTACTTACAGAGGACTTTATCATTAGGCGCATAGAGATTACCAATTCTAGGTAAAATAAACAAAAGAGTTAATTCAAGCAAAAAGGAATAGGACGATAACAAATACCTGTGTTATATGCGAGCCCTTTGTCACCTATTAACATTAGCGAAGAGGATCTATATTATATAGTTCAAGTAATGGCAGACTCGCGGATTTAAATCACTTCCAATCATCATGCTTCCCTTGATGCTGCGCTGAAAACAATTAAAGAGTGGAATATAATGATAATAGAGATAGTATATTAATAAATATATATAAAATAATATAATAGTATAATATATAGATATAATAGATATTATATTAGAAATAGATATATAATATAGATAGATAAGTATATTATAAAATATATTAATAAATATTAAGTATATAAATAGATAGAAATATATATATAGAATATAATAGTAATAAGAATATATATATATGGAAGAGCAATAAAAGACGTAAGAGCATAAAAAAATTACCATGACCTAATAAGTGAAATAACACACGTCTTACGTAAAAAAGAGACTCAAATGAGCCTAAAATACGCAGATGTGAACCGGGCCCCAAGGGGCAACATCATAAGAAAACCAGACTTTCTCATTACTAGCTTATACACTATTATATCGCGTAGTGGGTCTGTTCCTTCATCATTATTCATACCTTGATAGGAAAGTTAAGAGTCCGAACATTTTCAATCGACATGTATCTATTAGAAGTGTAATGATGGCTGATAGGACTTCCAAAAAAGTCTTTCATTGAAGGTGCTGTTCCTCGGGATGTGCTATATTCCCTCCTGCCGGTTTCACTATGAAAGAGGGAGAAGATAATGACAGCAAATACTAAGATCGTACCCTCTTCCGAAGTCGCTGAGGTAGACAAGATAATGTACATAAGATGCAGTGCCAGACAATACAAATCTGAGTCATTGCAATCTCCGAGGACCAAGGACTCCTATGTAATATATGAAAATCCAATCAACCCAATATTATGTCCTACTATATATATATACAAGATAAGATAAAGAACACAGGATGCTGAGCCCTATCAATTATAGATCGATTTCCAATAATGTAATATAAGAAAAAGAAGAAGAAGAATAAATAGACAGATCCAGAAAGCGAAGTGTGACACTGAAAGCGACAAGAGCGAACGTGACGGAAATGAATTAAGTATGGCACACGACATATAGTTATAATAAGAATATAAAAGAAATTAAGATAATAAGTAGCGGTGTATAAATAGTTAAATAAGAATAAGAGAAAGTATAATTGATAGATTGAACCCAAGCTAAGTAATTATAAGTATATAAGTATATTAATGAGTTATATATTAGTATAAAGTGAATGAGGTTATATGGTAAGTAGAGGATTGATGATAATTAGGATTATATATATGAATGTATTAGATGTTAGATGTATAGGTTAGAGGTAATAAGTAATATGAGTGTATATGATTGAAGGTAATTAAGAGGAGTATAGTAAGGTAAGGATAGAAAGTAATAGAAAATGAAATGAAGAAGTAAATAAAGAATATAAGGAATAGGATATATAAGAATAAGAAGAAGAAATAATAATAAAAGAAGTATATAAATATAAAGAAAAGAAGAAAATATTAAAGTATGTATAAATAAATTAATTAATAAAATGATGTAGAGGGTAATATAAATACTACGTGATAGTTAGTACTAACACCTCATATAAACTAAATATAGAGGGCTAGAAGGAGCAAGTGAGTATAATAGTGAATAACTCGGTAATAGTATCTGAGCGTAGTAATTATAGTAATACATTTACACCATAATAGTAATCGTCACTGACCAGTGTACCAAAAAGGTAGAACTCGGGTAAATGGCTGCAAGCGGTGACAAAGAGTCAATCATTAAGATAGTGTACTCAAGCAGCCTATATGGAAAAACGTATATAGTATTATTAATATATATATATAACGACGAGTGAAAATAAGCGATAGAAATAGATGCTAGAAGTCACCCATAGCCGGCGGTAGCTATAAATGGCTCACTATATATATATGATCATAATAGTGTAAGTTTATATATTATATAAGATCAAGCATAGTTAGTGTAGATACTACTTAGTAGATACGTGAACCACAAAAACTCCCAGCTAAAAACGGAAAAAAGGTGAGTGAGAAGAACTCAGCGGCTCATCTAGCATAATAAGGGGTCCCGTACCTCATATTAGGGCGTGAGATAGATAAAATGGAGCATACTCAGAGAGTACTATAGAGGCGTGAAGTCCAATAGGAAGTAGAGCGATTATGATAGATATGAAGGGGATATATATTAAGGTATATATGGCGCCAAGAATTTAGTTACTTGTCAGCTGGGCGCCCAGCTCAACGTTACTGATGAATCTCGGCCCCTGACTGGCGTTGAACTGGCTTACGCCAAAGACTCGTCGAGAGTAGGCTTGCATCCCCGTCCCTCTCCCCGAGGTGTGCTTGACCCTTATATGGACGCGTAGGTACGCTGGAAGTTATTCTGGTTATTGTGATACTAATGAGAGAATCGAATAAAGATATCATACAGGCGTATAGAAGTAATACCACGACCCCCGTGGCTGAGTAGTACGTATGAAGACAGTGACGTACGGCAGCGAGAAGACAACCTATAGTATAGGTACCGAGTCCTACCGAGGTATAATAAATATAATATCAGGAGGCCATAAATAGTAGAGTTGATTAAATGGGTACGTATAATGCAGTTACCTTATCAGTGAATTAGAGAAGCCCTACTCCAACTCCACTCCCATTCACGTAGCTAAACCCCTCAGTCGAGTAGTCCCAGGAGAGCGGATAGGTGGACGGTAAATACCCCGGGAGAGGGGAGGGAGGGGGGGGTAAGATGAGCCGAAATAGCCTCTAGTGGTCGTACAGGCTAAAAGGGCAAGCACGGCTATAAAGCGGAATATCGGGATACGAGAGGAAAACATGGATATTCCACGGCTACAAATTTGAGAACTACTTGTAAATAAGAAATCATTTGAAGTGAATATGATCGAGAGGAAACATGAGTTTCACGTTTAAATGTCGTCCCGCATTTTTTTACTTTTAAAATAAGGCGTGCTAGGTGTTAAGTGTAGGGTGTAGGGTTAGGCGCGATGAGGCTCTACCGTGGATAGGTTAGGTTAGGCTCGTCAGATGAGTGTAGTGTTAGGTGCGTCTGTAGCCTTGTCCCTGGTCTCGAGTGTGGGGTATGTGTGTAAAGAATTACGTTAACTTTAGCTTTAACCTAACCTAACCTTAAACCCACAGTGAGACCCCAACGTTATCCCTCAACCCAAACTTAAGCCTAAAGACTGTGAACGGCCCCCGGCTCACCAAAATAAACTTTATCGCCTAAATTGACACCTAGACGTTAACCTGAAGCGCTGCACGCTAATATTACAAAAAGAAAGAAAAAAGGACGCCAATCAAAAAAATTGTAGCACCCGCAACCTAATGGTTGCGCTCGTCTATCGTCGTAACTGTCCTGTTAACCCCATACACATGAGAAGCTCACATTCTCAAAGTTTACCTGAGAGACCCAATGCCATGCGGATCACGGATAAATTGCAGTACACAAACAGTAAAAACAGTCATGATAATCATAATCAGAATTTTAGTGAAGTAAGCGCATATTTCGTGTTCTTCATCGGGCAAACGTTATCGTGTCATGAAGGGCGTAGCGCAAGATTGAGTGAGCATACTAGGGTATAAGTAATCCTCACATAATATAGGTCTCATAGTCGCGACTGATGCAAATAAGGTAGCCTCACCTCACGCCCCGTAAAGGAGTAAAAAAAGGATAGGAGAATAACACTGGAAAGGGTGGGGAGGTAGAGAGATAGAGAATAATAGAAAGAGAAGGTCGAGTATAGTGGTGATAAATAAGTCGCTGCGAACCTATGAGGTACTCGGAACCCTAGTAATAGGGGCTAGGTGATGATGCCAGTAAATAAGTGGATATGACGGGCTTACCTATAGCACAGATATGAGAGTAATACAATATGTAAGTGTATAGTGAGTGCATTACTAGTATGGAGTGAGGACATAAGGGATGAGGATAAAGCTATAGTGCGTAGTCTATAAACCCCAATAAATGTAGTATAGAGGAGGCTCACCCCTCGCGATATAGGCCCCTATACGAAAAAGATAAAATAAAACTTAAGAAGATAGTAACGAAAGTAATAGTATAATGGATATAGGGGGATATAAGAAGAAAAGGTAAAAAAAAAGAAGTGCGCGCAGGGCAGGCAAAGTGCGGGGTATAGGTGGATATATATGGATACTCTCAGGACGGAACCGGGGGGAACCGGGCGACCGATTGATATAATAATAAAATAACGGATATACATATGAGGATGAGAGGTATATATGTACAGAAGAGGGTGTATAGTAGAATAAAAGAGAATAACGCATGTAGGAATACCCTCATCGCAAAACTTGTGTACCATAATATATATATAGTGAGTAGGAGGATAAACCCGCTCAGAGGCGACGGAAAAATAGAAGGTAAATAAATAACGGGGGTAAGGGAAAATGGGCAGGAGTTAGTGATCAGTGAATATTACACATATAGTGCAATCACTTGAGAAAACGATTCGGCAGGGTGAGCTAATGATACCTAACGCTAAGGGTGGGGCCCCAGCCCCGGTACTACAGGCCGCCCCGGTACCTCGGGTAAACGGAGCGATAATCACGGTCATGGCGCAATATAACGGACCCCAACGGAAATATAAGATATACGAGAACTGAAGAGACAATAGTAGAAGAATAAGTAATTATATCAAGACTGGTTAAGGGCGGCCCTAAAAGAATTAGTACGATGAGCATTATATATATATAGACTATAAGGAAACCCATTATTAATGAACCTAAACGCTAAGATTTAGACTATCTTGAATGGTATTATATAAATACCCTAATAAAATCAGTAGTACACGTAGGATAATATTATACAAGCACGAGCGGCATGAACAAGGACATGCAAGACGCCATCTCGGTAGCGTCAGTAGGGAATCTCCTGTAATACGGGCTTTAAAGCCAGTAAGTCAAAGGTCAGCCCAATTCTAGAGCGGCCAAATAGGCTCCAGGCCGACACACAGTCCCAACAACATGGTCATGCTGCCTGTGTGCACGTGTATTACTTCAGTCATACTAAGGTATATACCGACAACCGATAGTGCAAACGACCCACACGAAATAAATAAACCTACCTATAGAAAAACTAGTAATAATTAATAGTAATGTAATATTATATTATATAGTAATAAAATATATATTAAGTATCATAATTACTGGAATATTCTAGGGAATGCTGATGAATAGTTTACAAGTTAATATAGATCTGAAGTTTGCTATAAGATAAGACATAGGAGTATAAATCTTAATAATGTAATGAATATCTGAAACAAAATATCATTAATCATGACGGAAAGTCATTATCACGTCCTAAAACCCAAACACTAACCTATCTCTCTCTCTCTCTATTCTCTCGTTACTATCTCTACTTCTCTCTCGTATACCGATCTCTCTCTTACAGATTCTGCTCTCAATCTCTACTCTCTCTCTGCTACTGATCTCTGCTATCTCTATACTTGACAGACAGTCAAAGTAAAAAATATGTACATATAAACATAAGCTATAAAGGTAATAAATAAACGGGATAGGATAAATGATTAGCCAGGGCAATATACTAAGGCAGCCTCACCCTACAAGGGTAATATCACGAAAAACCCAAAACATTAATAAAGAAAGAAGAACAATAAACAATAGTAGTGAAATATAAGAATAATAATATATAGTAACAGTATATATAATACAGAAAAAGGCAAGAATAATAAATATATAAACATACGTAATAAACACACATGACAATACTGATATGGAATAAGATATTTAATAGCATAATAAATCATAATAATATTAATAAGCTATAATAGAAAGTGAAGAAACGTAGAAAACGTGATATATTAACAAACTTACCCAAATACACCTCACTAGCACACTAAGGAACATAGGGTATATAGCAAATTAACTATTAAGAAATAACGGTAAATCATACCCTCAAGATACTATCAGACCGGGTCAGAGATAGATAGACAAAACAGTAATCAATAGGAGAGCCTCTCTACTAAATGGCCGGTCGACATAAGAAAAGTAATCATGCTAAATAAGTGAATATATATAAGAAATCCACGCCTGCAGTATAAATGTATGAACTACACTCACTGAATAAAACACGGATTAATAGATGACTCTCAGGGCTAAGTAAATAATAATACTCAACTCATCGCTTTAATATAGAATTAGTTAGTTAACAAACATATAGCTAATAAAAAAAGATATATATACAAAAGAAACGATCACGAATCATTATCTCGGATATTCAATATATATATCGAACATAAATGGAATATCAAGTCTACCAGACAAAATTAAGGGAGAAATATATATAAAACTGCATAAGAAAAAATATGGAATTCCTCTATTCGTTAGGAGCAAGCTATAAATACATAAAAGAAATTCGAATAAACATAACTCACTCAGTATAGAACCCCTCACTCAATATAGTTAAATCAATCAATATAGAAACCACAAATATAATATAAAATAAAAATAAAAAGAATACGTCTATAAAATAATGAGTAACCTAACCACGCCGGGAACCCCTGAATAATATACGTAATTAATCTTCAAAGGAATGAAGAATTAGAACCATATATAAATATAAATATATAATGATAAGTATTATTAAATTACACTACTATACATATATATATTATATACTATATATATATATATATATAATATATATATTACATACAACAATCACAATCTCACACACTCACCTATAAATACACTCATTACAGAACTAGACTAAGTCTCTATTATACAATCAACTCACTTATTACAACCCCCATATACAATATCCATTTCACATAATACATAATTACCAGATATCTACATGATTCATATCGTATAAAGATTCAGTAACTAACATTCAACCTTAGAACCCCTAATAATAACTAATAATAATCCCAAATATGAAAGTAAACAAAAATACAAAATAGGAAAAATAATACAAATAAAACATACATATAAACATCTAATTGTAAAAATACTAGTACCCTTAATTAACAAGTAAATACCAACCAGAAGAATAAAAGAACTAATAAATACGGAAAATATCCTAGAATACCCGTCATTGTACACATACCAAACTCCAAAGACTCCAAAGCCCGCGCGAAAACAACTACAGGTGAACTGCCGAGAATCAACATACAAAGTATTATCCAACTAGAGAAAGTGGATGACTTCAAAAATGTATATTGCGAACTCCAAAACAAATGTTAATCATTTGCAGGAAAGGACTAATTATCCGAGGAACCTGTTAAAAATAACGACTGATAAGGGCAGGAGGATAAAAGTCCCCACAATCAAGATCACAAAGACATATTTCTTAAAAACGGTTTGTATATTTCTCCGAAATATTCACTCATAAAGTATATATATATATATATATATATATATATATATATATATATATATATATTATATATATATAAATAATATATATATATATATATAATAATATATATATATATATATATTATATATATATATATATATATATATATATATATATATATATATTATATATATATATATATATATATATATATATATATTTATATATAATATATATATATATATATATATCTATGATATATATATATATAAATATATATATAACTATATATATATATATATATATATATATTACAATAATAATTGTTTCTTTCATGTGATTACTTATTTTTTGTTGTCAAATTAGCTCGTAAAATAAATAAAAAAAAAGTAAATATTTCTTTAATAATTTTGTGAGAAGAACTCTGAGTAGTCAACAACTAGTCCGGGAGCACAATGGAAGAAAACGATTCCCCATAGCAAAGTTAATGAAGGGAAGGTTCCTGTGGTGTCATTTTATCTGAAAAATTATCTAGTTCAGTAATTTTTATGGTGACACCCTCACACGTATTGCGTTTGTGTGTGGTGATGTCATCCAAGATGGCCGCCATTGCAATATAAACAAACTGCCTTATCTCAGTCGTTATCTAACCGATTTTAATTTTTTTTTCTTGTTGGAAAGGTGCTGTTAAGAGCTAAATATAACCTCCTCAGCAAATATTGTGAAAAACCAATATTTTGATTACTACTTGGATTTATGGTAAAAATGTATCTTAAAAAAATTATTAAAATGACTTTAATTACATTATGAGAAAATATGTTCCACATTGCATTACTTTACATTATCTTATAAATGATCTTTTTTTTACAAATTCAAGTATTATATGCACATTAATATAAAATAGGAAGATTACAAAATGGCTTATTCAGCTTCATCACTATTTCCGTCGGTGTAATCAGGCGAATACAAATTATCACAAGTTGAATTGTCGGCATTGTAACTACACACCTCGGCGCAAGGCAGATTGTTTGCTAAACATTTGAAAGGTGATGAACATTGGTTCTTCATACATGAACATTTAATTAGTTTCAGAAGGACCTCCGTGGCACATGATTCTTCACAAATAACACACCAGCCGTGTCCAACTGGATTAGGGATTTCCGGATTTGGTTCATCATCTTTTGACCACACAAGTGCTTGAAAGTTAGCTCTCTTAAGTGCAGGTCTAAGGGAGCTCCTAGTGGGAGGTAACTTATAAGGGCTTGCTTAGTAGCAAACATTGACCACCTTAATTCTGCAAGTGATGTTGTTGAAATATGTGCCTGATAAACCCGGTAGATAAATTCTTCCAGCTGATACACAACCTCTTTTGCTACTGATGTCTCTAGGGGCAAAGCTTTGCTGTATTCAGCTGAGCAACCTATACTACGCAAAAGCTGCACTAAGAATTTGCTGCGAATATTGGAATGAACGGTTAAACCAACACCTACTTGTAGTGGGTAGTCACGAGTGTGCTTGGTCATCGTCTTAGTTTCATTTTCTGTTTGCCGTTCTCTTAGGCATTCATGCATAAAGCTTTGTAAAAGTACTGATGCTTTTTGAGCTATATACTTGCTCTGTATCAACTCTGCCGTTTTAGAATATATAGCCTCCAGCAATACACCATTTATATCAAATTCCAATGCTACTACATTACTGTGTTTAGTAGTATCGCCTGATCCTTGAAAATGCCACTGGTTCCTAGAAAAAATGCACTTCTTTATAATACGGGCCGCTTCAAAGAGAGTCTTCATTTTTTTCAGAAAGGCTAGTGGTTTCTTTTGCTTTAGTTAGAGCAGCATCTGTAGTAGCTTTTAAAGATATACGTTGTGGTTCTTGCTGATGGGGTTAATAAATTGTAGGTTTATGTCCCAGAGATCTTCTTCAATGAGTGCTTTAATTGCCTTCCTCTTCATAACATGTTCATTCTCCATCCCGTTTGCTGCATATATTTCTTTGTAAACATCTTCTATTTCTGCAATGGAAACCACCTTCCCGTCTTTCAAAGCCTCTGAAAGAGAATTAATGAAATCGACTTTACATGCACTGTCTATTATGGTAGCTTCATTGTCTAGAATTGGGCATTGATGTTCCTTGTGTAAAATATTTGCAACATTCTTTGTATAGCATTCATTTTGATATGAAATGTCATACGCATGTGCATTCTTTGGGTCTAAACACGCTAATAATTTGACTTTCCATTGATCATTACTGCTATTATTTACAGCCTCGTATAGTTTTGCGCCATCTTTACTGGTTGAAACTGTGAACAATTGATGTCCTCTAGAGTCTGCTTTGTTACAAGTAAAACATGTATCTATTTTATTCGTTCACCACACAATCTTGTGAAGGGTGACGGTCGTGCGTTACTTCTAGAAGGTTCATTTATGATGTCAATTGCTTCTTGTCTCTTATCAAATTTGGCTTTCAATCTTACTAGTTGCATCTTGTAAGTACACCGTTTATAACAAGATAAATGCCAACGAACATTTTTTTTTCTCAGTCGTTTCTATATTCAAAAAGTAAACTCATAATGAACATTCAAATTCTTTGTCTCCGAACTTACTTCGTTTGGCAAGGGGCTTCTAGAAGTTGTTTTGAGAACTTTTATTCAACGACAAGTGATTCATATTTTTTGACACAACACACAGATACTTTATTCAACACTATTGATCTGTTTCCTCTTTGATGGTGTTATCTTAACTTGTGGTACCCCTTCCATTATTACTGGCTACTTTATACGTCAAATTTCATCCTAAACAAAAGAAATTAAATTAATAAAACTCTACATACTCAAAAGTATAGTACCATTAGTATTGATACTAATATCATTATTTACAATTCCAAATTATTACATACCAAACAAACAGTGCGACCATGCAGCTTGAAACAGCAAATAACGTCAAAATCGGGCTAAAACCTTACTTTTTTCAGATTAAAACCAGGTATCAACCAAAATATTGGTTTTTCGCAATACATGCTAAGAAAATTTCTTTTCTCTTAAAAATACCTTTCCAACTAGGTAAAAAATGGAAAATCGGTTAGATAGGGACCGAGACAAGGCAGTTTGTTTATAGTGAAATGGCGGCCATCTTGATTGACGTCAACACAGTCATACGCTGCACCTGCGAGAGTGTCACCATGGAAATTATCAAACTACATATTTTTACCGATTAAATGGCGCCACTGGCACCTCCCTTCATTGACTTTGTCACAGGAAACACAATGCTCTCAGACTAGACTTGGTTCACCTCTATTTCTAACTCTTATGAAAAATTATTTCCTTCATGGTCTTTTCCATCATATGATGTAAGGATATATTTTGTTTAATTCTAATAAAAAAATAGACAACAACTTTATATATTAAACTCAGATTTTCTGTAATTTTATATATATCAAACTCGTATTTTCAGTAATCTTATATATATATATATATATATATATATATATATATATATATATATTATATATATAATATATATATATTATATATAATATATATATATATATAATATATATATATATATATATATATATATATTTATATATATATGTATATATATATATTATATAGTATATATATATATATATAGATAAAGTATATAATATAACTAATATAGTAATAATAATATATATAAATAATAATATATATATATATAATATATATATATTTATTATAATATAATATATATTAATATATATAATATATATATATATATTATACATATAATATATAATTAATATATATATACTATTAATTAAAAAATTAATCCTGGTAAAAAGCTCAAATAATAAGACATAATGTCGCATAAGCTTGGTCTAGCTCATTATAATATAAAACATTTTAAAATAAATTAAATTTATATATATAAAGATTATATTTATATAAGACAATATCTAATTAATCTACCATAATGAATAATTTATGTTTATCTCAAAGTACACAATCTAAAATATAGTGTTGACTTTAGTAATAGCGATATTCCTACAGTGTATGTGAAAGAAGGTCATATTACGTTTATGGCAGGATGTATATATATATATATACCTACATTCAAAACATATATATAGACAAAGTGTATATAACTAATTTTTAAACTATAACTCACCGAACTTATTACATACATATAAATAAGTTCCATAAGAAGCAGTAACGATAATTATTCCCCCAAGGATGCCTAGACCTCAAGGATACAAGCTCATCATCCCGTACCCCCCCTCCCCCCACCCTCGAATTACTCATCTTCTCTCTTTG
>JABUQX010121001.1:7500-31703 GCA_015478945.1 Trachelipus rathkii | reverse complement strand
TAACTATATATTTGCTTTGACTTTCGCATCCACAAATAATTTAACAAATATAAAATTATTTGCGATTCCGCACTCGGAAACTTCGGAAATGCGATTAGAAAAAATGTTCTGCGGAACTTTGTTCAGCGAAAATTTAACAACTTTCTGTGAGAGATTGATCTAGGAATGAGCTGGACTAGCGCCGTCTCAAGGTAGTGCCAGTAATTTGAAGTTGCAGATTCGACAATCTAAACAATGATTAATATTTGATAGGCTCATTTACTTGTGAGTAATATTCGCTTCGAAATCACACTGTTGAAGCCAAAATAGTCTAAATCCTGTGGTGGGCATTACTTCGAATATTGCTTCCCATGGACCAACGCAAAACCGTACACTTTGCAGATTGTTAATTATTCTTGGAAGGCACGCAATGACAAGGAATTTAGAAGCGGAAAATGAGAAAAAGAGTTAAAGGAACCCCAATTCCAGCTTTAAGAACGAATCAGATTACTTCTTGAAACTAATATAAAATCCAAATATATGGGATGAAACGAAAAAATCATAAAAGATAGATGTAGTAAATTTACAGAAATTATAGTAATGAATGATCTTCTATTTCGTCACGTTGAAATTCTTGGGTTTTTACGGCTAGCGAAAGCATCGGTCTCTTTCAACACACTAACTCAAAGAAAATACTACAGAAGATATTATTTGAAAGAAAAAAGTATGATAGAGTTAAGGTTAACCTTTTGATACCTACTGATGCATTTTTATCTCATAACTATTTCAGTCGATTTTGACCCTTATAATACGAGTTTTAAGGTTTATTTGGCATTTTTTGATTCACAGAACTTCGATTTTGTTAGCCAAATTGAAAAAAGCTTGAAAAATTACAAGTCTAGTTTTATAGTTGTCCGAAGTGGATGCTTTTTGAAAATCTGTGAAAATGTTGCAACCTGCACTTGCCAATTTCAAAAATAAATTAAAAATAGATAAAATTTCCATTAGAATGCAGAAAAAAATAGTTTCTGCAAATAAAGAGATATATAGTAGAGATAATAAAGAGTAAAGATGTCCTGAATTAACTTGTTAAATAGAGTAATAAGGAATATAATATTGAAAGCTTCAAATGAATTTGCTAAGACAATTTACAAATTAGAAATAACTTCTGATCTCAGATATTTTGGTTTCTTTTACACGAGAGGTAAAGCTCAAGAGTGGAAATTTTAAGAAAATCTACAAATATTAAAGCATCAAAATATTAAAGAAATATCTTTTGGTAACGCATTTGGGTCTCTTACGGCAAGGGTATCGTCATATATATATACTATAATGATATTATATATATAATAATATATATTACTTTATATATATATTATATATATATAATAATATATATAATATATATATATATATAATATACTATATATATATAACTAGTATAATATATTATATATATTAATATATATACTTATACTATATAATATATACTAGTATATAATCATATATAACTATATATAGTAACTAGTATAATATATGTATATATATATATATAATATAATATAATATATTATATATATATATATATATATATTATAGTATAATTATATATATATATATATATACTATTATATATACTATTATTTTAGTATGCTTATATATATATCATATAGTATATATATACTATATATTATATATATATTATATATATATATAATATATATATATATATATATATAGTATATATACTATATATATATAGTGAGTCCGATATATATATATCTATATAATATATATATATATATATATATATATATAATATATACTATATTATATATATATACTATATATATATATATATATATATATATTATATATCACTATGGAGATGGGTAAAATATATCCCTCAGCATATGTTCTTGACAAATAACGAAAGGATATTCTCACACTAGAGCTATAAGGTTATTTATGACAATTGGTTCGCCTCCCTACCTTTGAACTGCTTGGAGGAAAGAGGAATGCTATGAGAGTCAACAATTAGACCAAATCGACTGAATTTGAAGGCAGAGAGGAAGCTAAAGTCGATACAGGCTAGAGGAAACTACGGTCTTGTGTTCGACACAAGGACAGGACAGCATATAGTGAGTGGAGTTAGCGACAATAAGCCTGTTATGTTCAAACATTACTGCGGGTGTGGATTCCAGTACGGTAAAATGCCGTCGATGGGGGACTTCGAAAGTTAAGTATTATCCTCCAGCATACCTGTTCTTGAACTAACAAGGATCAGTCCTCAACACTAGAAACTATACGGTATTTAATGACAATGGTTCGCCTCCCTACCTTTGATAACTAAGCTTGAAGATGAAAGAGGAAAAGCTAAGATCGAAGCTGAAGCTCAAAAAGTCCAAATCGACTGAATTTTGAAGGCAGAGAGGAAGCTAAAGTTGGAAGGTAGATGAAACTACGATACCTTGCTGTGTTCGAACAAAAGGACAGACAGCATCGCAGTTAAGTGGTGGTTGGTCAATAAGCCTGTTCATGTTTCAAATTATGCGGGTGGACCAGCCTAGGTAAATGCCGTCGATGGGACTCCTAAAGTTAGTTATCCTCAGCTATGTTCTTGAACTAACAAAGAATATTCCTCAACACTAGAACCTATAAAGTATTTATGACAATTGGTTCGCCTCCCTTTGAAGAAAAGGCTTTGGAGTGAAGTGGTTGGTCAATAAGCCTGTTCATGTTTTAAAAATTATGCGGGTGTGGATCCAGTAGGTTAATGCGGTCGATGGGACTCTAAAGTTAGTATATCCTCAGCCTCATGTTCTTGAACTACAAAGGAATATTCCTCAAACAATAGACCACTATCAGTATTTATGACAACTCTGGTTCGCCTCCTACCTTTGATAACTGCTTTGGAAAGTGAAAAGTGGTCTGGTCAAAAGCCTGTTCATGCGCTTTTCAAATTATTCCGGGTTGTGGATCCCCAGTACGTAAAATTGCCGTCGATGGGATCGACCAGTTAGTATATCCTCAGGCATATGATTCTTGAACTAACAAAGGACTTATTCCTCAACACTAGGAATATAAGGTATTTTATGACAATTGGTTCGCCTCCCTACCTTGATAACTTGCTTTGAGGAAACAGAGGAATTGCTATGTTTGTCGACAATTTAGACCATCGACTGAATGTTTGAGGCAGACAGGGGCAAGCTAACAAGCCGGAGGTAGAGGAAACACGATACTTGTGGTCGAACAAAAGCACAGCCACACATCCGCAGTAAAGGGGCGGTCTGGACCAATAAGTCTGTAAATGTTGTTTCAAAATATGCGGGTGTGAATCAAGTAGCAGCACTGCCGTCGATCCGACGGTCAGCAACAAGGCATCTTCAAAATTGCCTTTGCCACCAAATGATTGCACTACCCCATCAATCGCGAGCCACCATTCGTCCGACATAATAATGAATGTTACAGACAGAATTAATCACAAGAAGTGGTAAGTGAGGATTTTTTACCTGCTTGGACTTTGAGAGTTAGTCACAAACGCCGGCCTGTTATACGCCGTGTAAAACTTCATAAAGGGTAGCACCAGATGCAACTCAAGCGGACATAGCATTGGGCTGATATGTGCCGGAAATAATAAAAGAGGAAGATCTTTCAAATTCCCAAACAATTCGAAAAAAGAGAAAGCTGGTTCTGTTCGCCCTGCAGTCTTGTAAGGCTTGAGGTAAACCAGTTAACAAAGATTGGGTTCAAGGATAGAAACGCTGGAAAGCTTGCATAAAAAACTATGAACTAATTGCATAAACTGCGACGTATAATTTTGTTGTTTTACCAAGGGAGAGAATACTGTCTTTTTAAATCGGTTTTCATCCAGGTAAATATTTTCGGATCTTGAAACGATCAGCACCAAGCTTTCAAAAGCCCTCCACGCTCTATGGTCTACTCCCAATGAGTCGCTCACGGATTTTTTTATATATATATATATATATGATATATTATATATATATATATAATATTATATATATAATATATTATATATATATATATATATATGTATTATATATATATATTATTATATATATATAAGTAATATAGTATATAGTATTATATATATATATATATAGTATATATATATATTATAATATATTATAACGAATTTATATTACCGGTATATATATATATAGTATCTAGCTCATATATATATATAATAGATATACATATCATATATAATATATATATAATATATAGATATATACGTATATATATATATAGTATAATAGTATAATATATAATATACTATATAATAGTATATATATATAACTTATATATATATACTATATATATAAATATATATATATATATATAGTATATATATATACTATATATATATATATTATATATATATATTCAATTACTAAAAGTCCCTTAAATTTGAATAAAAAGGAATTGCACTTTATTTGTTTATTGACCGACTTAACGCCGTGAGCACTGCATTATTGCAGTCCACCCTATTTTTCGGGCATAGGCGGCATCAACCAAAAAAAAAAAAAAATCAAAATCGAAATTACCTCTATAAACATGAAAACATAAATTTTTTAATAAGCGGAATCACTCACTCTGCTTCAGAAAATTTATTTGTTCCAAGTTTCAGAATTAATAGCCTCTATCAAAAAATCTTCCAAGTTAGCTTTCTCCGCTTTCTCCACCGACTAATGGTCAGATATTCAATCAACAGTTTCTTTTGTTTTCTCCGAGTAGTCATGTCGTGTTGACAATTATTTCAGAAGCAAAATTTTGCTCGTTGGGCTCTGAACCTTCACTGAACGTCATTACAGCGGAAGTATCTCAGCGGTAGTATTAATGACGTAAGGGTTGTCAAATTGGAAGCTATCCCCAAGATGAGTGTTTCACTGTGTCATGAGAGATGCTGGAGCCAATATAAAGAAAATTCTGTCTTTTCTTCTTGAGTGAACAACACAAAACCTCGTCAGTCACTCCTATTATGCAATGTTGTAACATCTCAAACAAGAGTCAGACGAAGTGTCTCTCAAAATATAGCGTCAATTTCGGCACCCACTCAATAATTCGACCATGCTCGAGTTAAGAACTAAATAAAATACAGGCCAGAATTAAACTTTCAGTAACATGACTTTACTCTGAAATTATGTTAAGTTTGCAATGCAAGAACTTAATGAATCTCGCTGGATACTAGTTCCCTGATATAAAAAATAAGTACTTCCATTCCATTGACAATTCTCTTACTAACCAATTGTAATCTTTGTACCCCAGTCATTCTAAAGAATACTCATTATTGATTAATCAGCAAACACCTCTGTTTGATCCATCCTCTCCCGAGTAACGTCCGAGAGGAGCACCGAGCTATTAATATCCACAATGACAATTTGACAGTCAAAGGAATAGAAAATCGCAACTGAGAGACGACGAAATTGCGAGCACTTCTCTCCTCTTTAAATTTATGGTTCGGTTTACATTCTTGTTATTTACCATTAATGAGTGGCTTTCTAGGACAATGCAACATCGGTAAATGAAAACTATAGTTTACCTACACTCGGTAATTTCTGATTAAACCTCGAACAGGAATATCCAGAGTGCTAAGCGTGTTTATGTAGCTAAACTTAAACGCGATTCCTACCATCGTTTTAATTTCTTGTTCCAAAAATAACTTTGGTAAACCTGCTTTCCTACTCCTATTCGCTTTTGATGAACATCCTATAGGAGATGACTCCTGCTAGATTGGTAGGTCTTATCTTTTATGAGCAAGGCACCCTAATATAACGAGGTTGGAACTTTAGGAAATCCATTTGAAAACATTGAGGCGGTATTTATTAACTATTAAGTAAATATTCAATATGTAACGTAAATAAGTCCCCTTCTGTGAGATTACTCTCTGTAGGCGCGCAATTGCAAGTCGCAAAGTCCCTTTTCCAGTTCGCGTTTTCGAAACCTTGCCTCTGACTCTCCTCGTTTTAGCGGCGAAAATTCGGTTTTGCAGTTCGAAATTCGAGTCGCAGGCCTTTTCCTTCGAACATTATCGCTCTTGCCCGGAGGATTTTCTGAATAGAGTATCTGAGTGAGATTTATCTTCTGATTCTAATAATTGATTCTGACATGACTTTACTCTGGAACTGACTGGAAGAGTTATCTCAAACGGAAGAGTTTATATATTATTTCATCATTTCGACTTATTGCTAAAATTTTGCTCGCGCAAGTCATAGCATAAGTACGAACATAAAATTAAAAATTTTTTTACAAAAGTTATAATGGAGTACTAACATTACTTCCTGCCGCTAAATCACGGACGTGAGAAAGTATGTCTATACAAATTATCAATTGAAATAATAACTAAAAATACATAAAATTTAAAGTACAATTAAAACCAATAACATATCTAATTGTCCGAAGACATAAGTAGACCCATATAAACATTTGAAGGCAAAAAAATAGATATACATTTGAAATTTGAAGAATAATTCAAAATACGACGCATAACTGGTTACATTCCGAAGATTAAATCATATATACAAGTATCTGAATTACAATATAAATACAATAATGTATTATACAAAATTAAAAAGTGCCATTAACACAAGCATATTTGCGTGTATATCCAGTTAACGATATTAAAACAAACAACCAAACATTAAATGCATAAAAGTACAAAAATGTTTAATAACATAATCAATTATTGATATTTGAAACAATTGAATTATTCACAAGTAAAATAGGCCACATTGATCGAACCATTAAATCCAAGGAAAGGTCCAGTATAAAGACGTTTCTAATCGTATCCATTGATTGACCAATGCGCACTTGATTTTCAAAGTTGTTGAGTTACGAAGAGAAACATCTGCCCTTGACCAGTATGTAGAGACGAAGTTCTGAAGTCTAGGTTCCTTTATTTTGAAAAATTTCTTCATACATTAAAAGGGAGCGGTTGCAGAGAACCGAATTTAGAATTCGAAAAGGAACCAAAGTCGTAGTGGGAATTCAAAAATGAATTTCTGCCCATGCATGACAAACTTTAAAATGATGAAAGAAAATCCATTTACCAGTAAAGGAAGATTACATAATGTAGAGGCGAGTTTGCCTTGAAATCTCTAGGGTCCCGTTTACTTGAAAAAAATTATCTTCATACATAAAGGGAGAGGTCACAGACAGAACTATTTAGAATTCGAAAAGGGATATCAGAAGTATTCGTAGTGGCCCCATTCAAAAATGAAAGTTTCCTGCCCATGAATCCAAACTTAAAATGATGAAAAAAAAATCCATACCATAAAGAAGTTACATATGTAGTACAGGCGAAATTGCTTGAAATTTAGGTCCTTTATTAAAAGAAAATTTCTTCATACCATTGGAAGAAAATGGTCCACAAGAACCATTTTAGAATTCGAAAAGGAATCAAGTTCGTAGTGGGAATCCAAAAATGAGTTCTGCCCATAATCCAAACTTGAATGATTAAAGAAATCATACCGTAAAAGGAAGGTTTTGAATGATTTTTATCCACCAACTCTGATTGAGATTGTGAAAAGATGAAGACCATAATTCAAAAATTAGAAATGAAAATTGAAGTTCGTGTTTTGATAATGTTCGTTTGCTTCAGTCATTTTCTCCGAGTGCTCTCTTGATTGGATTTGTATTTGTTAGTTTTTTTATTTTCTTCATTTTGGTGTTTTTAGAAGCGGTTGATTGGAGGTGCTCTTCATTCCGGGTCACCAATTATATAGGACATGAGACTTGCAATAGCAGTTGGTGGCTTATTTTACGAGCAAGCACCCTATATAAGACGATGATCGTAATTTAGAAATCCATATTTGAAACTGAAGTATTTATCTTAACATAAGTAAATACTTCAATAGGAAGTAAGTAGTAATAAGTCCCTCTGTTGAGATACTCTCTGCTAGGCGAATGGCAAGTGGCGCAGCCTTTTCCAGTGCGTTTTTTCGAACTTGCCTCTGATTCTTTCGTTTAGCGGCGAAAATTGGTGATCGAAATTCGATAGTCGCAGCCTTTTCCTTGAAATTGATCTCTCTTGCCGGGAGAGTTACTGAGAGTATTTTGAGTGAGATTTTCTTCTGATTCTTAATAATTTTTAATCTGACTGACTTTATCTGACTGACTTAGGAGTATATCTCAAACGGAAGAGTTTATATATATTTTCACTTTGACTTATGCTAAAATTTTCCTCGCGCAAATCTTAGCATAAGTACGCAACAATAAATTAACAATTTTTTTACAAAGTATAATGGCGCAGTACTACAAATCTATATATATATATATATATATCATATATAATATATATTAATATATATATATACTAAATATATATAATATATATAGTATATATATAATATAATATATTATACTATATTATATATCCAAACTCAAATTTCTTTTTTTCTCATTTTTTTTTATTTAGAAAATTTGTCGGGCAAGCTGGTAGCGCGTGCGGTCGCGATCAAAAGGCCCTGCACCACGCACCGCCCCACAACCGCACCACTAATTTTTCTCGTGCTCCGCACCGCACCGCACTTTCTATTTTTCTTCCGCACGCACCGCACCGCACCAGGTTCCGCTGAAATTTCAATGCGCACCGCACCGCCACCGCACCAAAATGAATGCGCACCACGCACCGGACACGCGTCAAGACTACACAGTTTACCCTTAACCATATATATATATATATATATTATATATATATTATATACTATATATATAGTATATTATATATAGTTATATATATATATAATATATATATATACTATATATAATATTATAATAATTAATCAATAATAATTATTATCCTTATTATATTATATTATTATTTATTTATATTATATTATTGTTATTATTTTTATTATTATTATTATTATTATTATTAATTATTATATATATTATTATTATTATTATCTATTATTATATCCAATGATGACTAAGTTCATGGTTACTGTGATTAGCGATTTAAACCTTTTTAGGTGCTCTCACTGTTTAAATTTGGTTAAAACAGATTATGAATAAGTGCTGTCAAGGGGAAAAAGAATCTTGCCAAACTGTTGAAAGTCGTCCGAAGTGTAACTCTTGGAATTATTGAGTGTGATGCTGCCTGTACTTCCCATGAAAAAAAACAGCTAAGATGACTTGGAGCACCTATGGTCCCATCTTATCAAGTTCTTTGGGTCTGTCAAGAGGAAGAAGGCGGTTAGTAGCACCGAAATGTCATCAATAGATGAGTTAACCAGCTGCATCTTGAAGATTAGAAAAAAGCCAATGGAGGTGTTGAGCATTAAAATCATCAACAATGATGATATCTGTATAAGGAGAAGTGGTCGTAAGATAAAACTCTTACACCGACTGACTTTTTATTTGAATTTATTTCTTTTTAATTTTAAAATTAACCATTAATACTCTTCCACCATATTTTTATTATACATGAAGAAGGATTTTTAGTTTGTAACTTTTTGGAAACGATCCTATCTTTGCACAAAAGGAGCTGTGTGCTACTACGCATTGAAGTGGAGGGTCATAGCAGGGTCAGTAAGCTGTATCAACAGACATGAGGGACACCGCACAAAAAGCGTTCAGACCCAATCATTCTTCCAGTCTATGTCGAAAATATTAACAACAGAAAGACGAGCTTCTTGAAGTTGCTCTTATAGAGCTAAAGTGTTATTATCATTTGTAAAAGTACAGCGTAACTATAAGGGATGTCACAACTAACAGGTATAAAAAAAAACTAACAGAATACAGTCCATACAAAAATTTCGAATTTGAAATTACCAAGTTTCACTTGTCATTAATTATCATTTCTCATCAAAAATTTTTGTTTCTAGATTTCTGCAAATTGACAATGGCGGGCCTTATTCACATTGTGGCGTCTAAGTTCTTTTCGAAGTTCCTGTCCCCTACCTGCAACTCTGATTTCCACCTACCCTCCAGAAGAAAGGTGAGAGGCGATTCTTGATGTCATACTGCATTAATTAGGCGGAAGGCTTGATTTTAACCAACCATTATCAATAAGGCTTCAGTTATGTGGCCACACACCGCAGACAGACTGGCAACTGGGAACAAAAACAGGAGTTTCTGGGGATGACGGTCACTAATTAATTTGTATATTTTGAAGAGCGACGAGAAGCTGAATTCCTTTAGAAGTTATCTGTTTCTTTAGCACCAGCACCAGTCCAGCCAAACAAATATTACGGATATTCATTCACACAATTTTGGCCCATTTGAGGCATAAAGGTCACAAGTTAAAAATCAATATGAAAAATAATAAGCGTAATGCTGGAGAAAAATTATAACCTCTAATTAATAAAGGAAAACAACTAAATTTAAAAAAAAAATATCCATCAGGTTGTCTGCATTACAATAGATAACGGTGCAAATTCTGTGCCCACCTTTCGGGTGGATGCTCATGGAGAAACGGGTGACGAAGAGGGAAGAAGAACAGGTTACCGGATTGGAGGAGATTAGTGGTTACGTGACTAAAGAGATCGCGCCCGCAAATTAGTGACACAGGGTTCTGCAGACAGAAAAACTCTAAAGCTAGGAAAATTGCTTGAGAACATGATGCACTTTAGTCTAACTAAACATCGCCGTTGCCATTTCCGTACACGATTAAACATCATGACTACTATAAGGATGTTCAAATGCTTCTTCGCTGCGTCCTCTGATACCAAAGACCATTTTAATAGGACCACTTACCAAAGCATAGAGTTGTGAAATGCCCAAAACAGTTGAAAATTAGCAAACTGCTGCGAGAATTAAGAAGGATTGGGAAACAAATTCTTAAAACACCAGAGTGTTACTCGCGTGCGAACTCCCTTATACGATCTAATAAGAAGCCCTGCTTTAAGAACCTTGATGGTCTTCATGACAAATATTAACAACATCTTGTTATGGAGCAAAAGTGCCTGCGGTCTTCCAGTATTTAATGAAAGATGAGTAAAGAGTAATTGCCGGAGTCACATTTTCGAAAATAATGACACCTATGCTTGAGGCTTGATTATGTTGCAGGAAAAGCAAAAACTCGTAAGCGAGAGTCCAATTGCTCAATTACCTCTATTCAGTCGTTCTCTTCTATTCACTCACCAAATTTCAACCTTACTAAGTCCTTTCCTGGTTTTGGGGGCTCAGACCCCCTCCCTCCTTGGACGTGGCGGCGTGAAACCTCGGGCCCAGGGTAGGCATCCACCTTCAATCAACCACTGTGCCAGTTTTGAAGAGGAATATGCTTAACTAGAAAACCTGTAAAAACCGAAAATATACCATGAGCCACCGCAGCACCGGTTGCAAAATGCATTAAAGGGTTTCTCAGATCCACTCGGTACTACCAAGGAATAGATTCACAGACCCTCTAAAACGTTAGGGGTAGAACACCAGTACACTTTCCGATAGTAATAAATCGCACATGAAACTAGATTGTGAACATTACGGTTGAAGACAGTGTTTAGATGATAAATGTCGAGGTTTGTTCAACATGATTGTTATATTCCAACAAAATGTGGTTAAATGCTAATCGTGAATTTTATAATGCTAAATGTTATAAAAATCATCAAATTAGAATTAGCAATAAAAATTAAGAAAATTAAAACTCTGTCTTACACCTGAAAAGGCTAATCGCTATCGGTAATATTAAGCATGCATTGTACAAAAGGCCTATTCGCAAGACATTGTAAAGAAAATATGAACCTATAAAGAAACCGCAATACCATCATATGCTACTTTATAAACCAGAAAAATGAAGTAGGAAAAGAAGAAAGATACTAAAGCACAAGGTTTATACCGTGTTGCTAATGATATCGAGAACATTACCAAAAGATAAAGTTCCTAAACACTAAAGGAAGTAAGAATAATAGAATTGACTCCTTATTTACTAGTAAGTCAAATCGATTTGCGACATGAGTTTCAGGACCAAGGAGGACGCTGAGAATGTATCGCTCTCATACTGTGGCCCTCTTACAACTACATTTAAATTTGAAGGGGGGAAAGAAAGGCGCCTGTAAGCCCAATTTGAAGATTGTCTAATGGTTATTCTGCGAGAATCTGATTCAAACAGTTCAATTGTAGCTGCGCATAATGGAGGGATATTTTGATCATCAGTACGTATGTGCATCCTCTTCCTAACCCATTCCTAGTTCAAACTCGAATTCAAAGCCAACTAACCCGGTTATAAAAACGGGTAATAAAATCATTTACAATGGGATCTAATGGAATATAGTACTTTAGAGACACATTGGCTGTTCACCCTTTGTGTCTCGAAAAGTATGCCTAGTTGCATGGGCATTAGTGATAATGGATACACCAAGGGATTTCTTCCATAATACAATTTTTAAAACTAATGAATCTTGAGTTATAAAGGTCCTATTTCCAGAAAAAAAAATCTTCGAAATAGAAATAATGTCAGCAAATCGAAAAACAAGAATTTTGAAGAGTACTACCAATAGTTTTAATGATAAGAAGATACCAATATTTTGACACCCTCAATGCCAAATTGTACTGATGTTCAGGTGCCGTTATATACTTAGAAAATACTTTAAGAAGTTCAAGGCTAGTTTTCACTGAAGAATGATTATAGATCTGTTTTGACATTGTACAACCGATCCGCATCTTTATGCACTTTTTACAATTTAAAAAAAGTATTCATGCCTTGAGGTAAAAAATGACTATTCTAGGTGTAGAGAGAATTCCCACAAACCTTTCGCACCTATGAAGCTATCGCTGAACTTCAGTGCTCAGGAAACATAACAACTGTAAATTATAACGACATGCCGAAACGGCCGTCGAGACAAGCGTTTCAACAATTATATCTTGAACGGCATTCGGCTATCGTGGAATGGTATTAAAACGCATTCTCGCGTCCGTATCATGGACATTCGCGTGTTTGGTATGGGCAGTAAAGACTATGAATAACGGCGAGGGCGGAACGCTAGCGCGTGGTGGCTCGTATCGGCGCCTGTCTAATCGCTACCCAATCAGCTCTACCATGACAACAAGAAGACTAGGCCTTCAATAAACGAAGCCGGTTTCTTAAACGCTATATCAACTTACGTGTCATGAGAATGTGCACTTGGAAGGGTGGAGTGAAGACCAAATCATCTAAAAATCCTGATTCGGTATAGATAACAGAGACATATAGCCTTAATACTACATGTCAGCCGCGTCTTCAGCAACTGTGTTGTTACACAACAGGTCCCTCATAATACGATCAACTCATCGTTCGCGTTGGCCCACAGCAAGCCATTCGCTTCATTACTAATCCACCTTACAGAAGGTAAGAAGATTATGTTATCTAGACTATACATCACTTTCCATTAGTGTAACGGAGAAAACGAATCAGAAACGAATGAAGTACTCTTGCGGCCCACCTGAGAAACTAATTAGTGAGAATAGTGCCGGACATGAAGTCACTCAACGATCTAGGGTCTCAATGACAACACCTCTTGGTCCTTGCCTACGTATAAAGGCATCCTACCACTCAGCGATTCTAACATACCTGCCTCGACTGAACGACACTTACCAGACAATGAATCACTGCGGAGCCTGTTCCACTGCCTGTGCCTAGAAAATGTCGTGTCGCCAGACTACGGGCGCCGAAGATCGCGCCGAGCATTCCCAGAACTTGATACTCTCCGCCCGCCCTCCCAGTCCCGCACCACGCGCTCGCTCGCTCATCAGCCACGCCACCTCACTCGCACACCACCTCTCCACCCGTCCCCGCCCGCCCCCGGCGCCCCGCCCCGTCCCCCGCCCGTGCGCGCGGGCGCCCCCCTCCCGCATGCTACCCGTCCAGAACATGGGCGGCCTACCAAAATAAGTCAAAATTAATTGAAGTCGGCTGGTGTTGAAGTTGATCGTTCCTAAAGGAGTTAGAATTTTTATTCGAGGGTTATGTCGCGACCGACGCATCTTGCTCTAAAAATAGAGCACGAGGATCAGACACTACATCAGTATTCATGTAGACGACCTGACGACGGAAGCACCACTTAGCAGCTGCTGTGCCGCTTATTTGCAACAAAAAGGGAAGGGGATGTTCGAACTATATTCAGAAGATTCCAAGAGAGCGAACTCGTATGGTTCCACTTGCGCTCGCGCAAAATTGGCGTCGCTGAATTCTCTCTGAGGGAACAATGCCTTAGCACCAACGAAGATCACACGAGCTGGTGCGAAGATTACGTAGAGTAGTGTCTGTACAGTAATAAAGAACTATGTGGGAACCTGATGGCGACCCATTGTGTACTGTGACACGTCCTTATCACACTAGGTCTATGTAGACAGCTGACTGTTGTCAGCAGTTGTAAAACATGCACTCAGCAGAGCCGTTGATCCAACCAGCAACAAATGTGACCAGTTGCCTCGTACCGACTGCATCATGCACGGATATAAAATCTAACCGAGCTCTACGCTGGATCAAAGTTAGCAGAAAGGCCATCGGTGTACGGTGTGCATACAGACTTCCTGCCTTTTTATCGGTGGAGAAAAGCGACCGAAGTTCTTGAAACTGGTAATTTTTAGGTGGACCACCTAACAGATGACAATAGCCAGGCATTACGTCATAGGGGGAGCTCTACGCGTGTTGCCATTCCTTTGTCACCTGTCACCGGCCGCGAAGCTCTTATGCTGTCAGGCAATAAGAAGCTTCCGAGTAGAAATATAAAATATATAGTGAACACCAAAAGGCCTACAATTAATCAAAGAAACAACGAAGATTACTCATCAATGTCGGGAAAGATGTGCTAAAAAACTATCGACTATTCACAGCTCCGAACAATAGTTCATGTCATGAACGCATCGATTGTGATGAAGATATTCACCGATCAAAGATGTACAGTGCAAAGCTATGAAATCGCAATTACTAACAGGACAACCGCGATGATGGTGATGCATGTACACGATGATCTATCTACCTTATAGAAGCGTCATCGTCTTTAGATGATCACACAATCCTCTCAGGATTTACACGGCAGCCGGTGGTCAATAGGAGTTTATGGCAAACAAACCGTCCCAACTTACAACTTTCCAACCCTGGGAGATATGGAGGTGTTTCAGTATTGTCAACCGGTTCAAAAAATGTTTGCAACATTAACTTGCTGATAAGCGCTGTCTTTATAAGGAAACTCTGTCGTACCAGTACCTATCGTTTTTATAAGGGAGCCTTGTTGCCTATTCCTCCGAAATATATATATACGACTAATATATATATATATAATATATATATCATATATATATATTACTAATATATTTATACTATATATATATATTATATATCAGTATAATCATATATAAATATATATATATATATATTACTATTATAGTACTCATACTAATAATATATATATATATATGAAGGTCGTGATATTTCGTGACCAGCAAAATTTCTTGCATTCGATATAATCAATAATTATTACATCGGTAATACCTACGATTTTTTTAAAATAATTATTTCTGTCATAACTAAAAACAAATGAAATATAAAATAAAATAATATAAGAAATTTGGGGTGGAGTCAAAAAATATAAAAGCATGTTCTTTTTGGTATTCAATTAATGTTACCCAATTTTCTTCCATGTTTACAAGTAATAGCAACATTTTCTTTAAATACACTAATAAATATTAACTCTTAAAAAATTTATGCATCTTGAAAGTCACAGCATAGCCTAGGGCCCTAGGCAATATTTCAGAATAGTAAAGAGAGTTAGGTTTGTTTTTTTGTGTGAGATTATAAATAAAATGAACTTATTAGATATAACAGAATTTAAACAATGACAATTATACGTTATTTTTACTTCTTCGTCCACAATGAGCAAATTTTGAAGAAAAGAAGCTGCCAAAATGTCTATTAGCGATTGTTATTGACAAAAAAGAATTATGTTTTTAGCCTTTAGATGTGAAAATAGAAAATGTTGCATCTTTAATTAAGAAAACACTGCCTAACAATGCTAACAATTCTTCCTAAGAATCTAACCTAACCGCAAAACCTAACCTTAAATCTAACCTAACCCTTAACCAACCTAACATATTACGTAACCTAACCTAAACTTTAATATAATAATATAATAATAACCCTATAATATAATTTTATAATAATTTTTATAATATAATGCATAAAAAAAATAATAAAACCCTTATAAAATTATTTACTTTCAGGTAAAAATGAAAATTCTATGCAGGGGAAGGAAAACAAAGAAAATTTATAACACTCTACTTCGGAACCTTCCTATGGCAGAGAATTCACCAACCCGAAATTAGAATGGAGAAATTTTTAGAATCACTTAAAAAAACAATTCAATGTTAATACCGTTTATTATATAATATATATATAGTATTATATATATATATATATATATATATAATATATAATTATATATATATAATATATATACATAGAATATCTTCAAAATACACATACTATAACTAACATAATATACTCTTATATATATATAAATATATATTATAATAGTAATAAATATAATGGTCTTTTTTAAACTCCTCCAAAAAAATCCCTAATCAAATATCGAAATAAATAAAAATAAATAGATAAAAAACTGCTGGTCACGAATTACACCAAAAGCCATTATTCTATAGCTATATAATATATATATATATATATATATATATATATACTTAATATATATATAATATATAATATTATACTATAATACATATATATTAAATACTATATATATATTATATATTATATATTATAATAGTAACTATTATGAAGTATTTTGACTACTAAAACAATTGGTATTGCGAAAGGTTGGTAATAATTTTGGACAAAAAAATTTAAAATAAAAATCATAATATTATAAAAAGAACTTACTTTTTTTAATTTTTCTTGTGCTTCAAATTGATTTATTTTCCAATTCATTTATAGTTAATTATATATATATATAGTATATACTATATATATATATATATATTGATTACTATATATATATATATATTCATATATATATAATATATATATATACTATATTACTATAGTATATATATTATATATATATATATATATATATATATAGCACTGGTCCAGATTTTTGTAATGCTCACACAGTATGAGACGCTAGAGTAACGCCAAGGTCCTACAGCTAAAACATTCTATAATATTGAAGGCAGCCGAAACCATTCTAAGATGGGATTAATGGAATTTAAATTTTTTCATTTTCTTACATTACAATCATTGTCCTATTGGTGGAAGGGGAGACCGTTGGGGGTGTCCTGGGCCTCTTCGGCGGGACGACGGTGCTCGGGACTAATCCCCCCTCCGGGGCCGGGTTTCCGGAACCCCGCTCTTTGGTCTTTGGGTGTCGCGCGTGTCCTCCGCACCATCCCCCCGGGTAAATGAAACGCTTCCCCCCCTCTGTCCACCAGTCGGGCTCGGAGCCCCCTAAAAAAAAAAAACTTAAAATTTCCCACAAAAAAAAAACAAATTATTTCAACAATTTTAGGGGGCTCGAGTCCGACGGGGGACAGAGGGGGGGACCGTTTCATAACCCAGGGATGGTCTGGAGGAACCCCCGCGACACCCACAGACCAAAGAGCGGGGGTTCCGGAGACCATCCCCGGAGGGGGGATACGTCCCCCCGTTCGTCCCCGAGAGGTCCCGCAGAGACCCCGACTCCTTAAGTTAATAGCCATTTAACCCTTAATTAGTATTCATTTTGGCATTCGCCCGTAAACTTTACTTTCAAAAAAATAAAAAAATAAAAAATAAAAAAAAATAAAGTTAAAATCACCATCCTTAGAATATTTCGGCTGATTCCAAACTATATAATTGTTTTACTGTAGGACCTTCCGTTCTCTAGCTACATACTGTGACCATTAAAAAAATCTGACGCACTCTACTATACTTCATATAACTATATTTATATATATATATATATATACTACTATATATATAATATATATATATATATACTATATATATATATATAATATATATATAGTATATATATATATATATATATACACACAACACAAATATACAATATTTACCGTCTGAAATAAACTTAAAAAATTACAATAACAATGAATTGGAAAATAAATCAATTTGAGAAGGCACAAACAAATAAAAAAAAAAAAGTAATTTCTTTTTATAGCAAATCGAAGTTTAAATTTAATCTTTGATATAAAAATTAATTACCAAACCTTTTTCCAATACTAAATTATATTTGACACCATGTATTACTTAAGGTCCATACTATATATATATATATATATATATATATATATATATATATACTAGTATTACTATATATATATATATATATATATATATATATATATATATATTATAATATATATATACTATTATAATACTTATAATATATTTATAATACACTCTGTATAATAAATATTAGATAACTTAAAATGTTTTTTTTTATTTCCTAAATTTCTCTTTCTTTTCAAATATATGTACCCTATGGGACATATAAATAATATATATACTATATATATAATATATATGATATATATATATCATATAAGTTTCTATTTGCAGAGTATATACTATACTATTATAT
The DNA here is from genome assembly GCA_015478945.1 of Trachelipus rathkii. Lineage (NCBI taxonomy): Eukaryota > Metazoa > Arthropoda > Malacostraca > Isopoda > Trachelipodidae > Trachelipus > Trachelipus rathkii. The sequence continues at coordinate 13,185 of JABUQX010121001.1, read as the reverse complement.
AGTATATATATATATATATAATATTTTATTATATATATATATATATATATATATATATATTAATTTAAATTCGTTGCTTGTAAGCTCATTTAACAAACTTTAAAAATATTTTTAGATAACATTGAATGAATAATATTAAATTCGTTTGCTTTATGTTAAATTTAATTCCTTACCAAATTTTAAAAACTTTGATAATATTTTTGCACAACAATTGAATGAATAATATAAATGTTATTTTGAATAAAAGAAAAAATAAAAAAGTTTCAGTCAAAAAACATCAAATGCTTTTAATAAATATATGTTATATTCACGCCAAAACAGAACTTATTTTGTTAGTTCTACCACTTAATACACTGCAAAAAATATGATGTAAAGCAGTAAGGTCAATACCGAAACAAGATATGGTTGCACCGGGGTATTAGAGGCAGGTGCTAGGGTGCTTGCGCACGCTTACTCTTTGGGGGTAGTAAAGTACATGTTTTTTAACATAAAATTCTTTAAAATTTTTGTAAATAAGTAATAATTAAAAGTTATTTTTAACTTTATTTAATAAAATTTCTTAAACAATTTTATAAATAAAAAGTTTCAACAAGTAATTTTTTAAAACCAATAAATTAAAATTTTTATAAATAAAGTTTTTAAAATAAAAATAAAAACTAATAATCGTAGTTATATTTTAATTATAATAATAAAAAGACATTTTTGAAATAATTGATAACAGAAAGAAAAAAACATTAAACAAACAAGACTACAGGAAAGAAAAAACACTTGAATGAAAATTACAAAAGAAAAAAAAAAAACGAAATGCACAAATACAAAAGCAACGAAAAGCTAATCATTAGAATACACGAAGAAATATAAATGTTGTCAATGTACATTTTAAAGAGAGAGAGAGAGACGAGGCAGAAGAAGAGAGAAGAGAGGACGAGAGAAGAGAGACGAGAGAGAATGAGAAGACGAGAGAGAGGAGCAGACGAGAGCCCGAGACAGAGAGAGAGGGAGAGAGAAGAGAGAGAGAGTTTAAAAAAAGTATATAAGCAGGTGTACGCCGCTTACGTTAGACCGAATGTGTAGGTTTGATGTGTTTAGGCTTCAGATAGACAATGGCTAGAGTTACAGTTAGACGTTGAACGGCTAATACTACGGTAATCGGTTAAAGAACTTGTACAGAGTTCCAGTATTTTGTGCAACTTTTGAGATGCCATTCGTGACTTGACTAAGAGCAGCTACCTCACTTAAGTTCTCTGTGTTACAGTTTCATATACTTGCGCACACATAGTGATTTTGGATTAGAGCCGTACGTCCATATGCTATTATTAGCCTTACAACAATTCTTAACAGCAAACACCATTTAGCGGGTTCCAGTCTCCATCTCAAATGGGGAACCTTAACATTTCTGATTCCTCATCAATCAATCTTCATTATTCATCCTTCTTCATTAGTCATTATGCAATCTCTTTTTGCAATTATGTGTTTAAATTTTTCTTCCTTTCAACTGAGGCCCCTTGCCAGGGGTGCCCCTAGAAAGCTTTGAACGTATTTAAAAACTATGCTTATTCATGCTCTACAGTCTACGTTACCGAAAACATATATATGGATATCAATATTACGGCGCTAAGTATATGTTTACTAACTCGGCCCCGCACCGGCGACTGTACCGATATCTCCAATGATTCATCTGCTCCGGCACAAGAGACTTCTTCTTTTTCCTTCCTTCATCTTTCTCGGGTACGCACTCTGTGCCTTTCTTCTAACTCCTGCTCCAGCACCGGCTCCGACTCATGCTCAGGCTCATTTGCTCCGTCATATGAGACTTCTTATTCTTCTTCTTCCATCTTCTTTTCCCCTTCCTCCTTCTTCTTCTCTGTCTTGCACTCTGTGCTTTTCTGTTTCTTTTTCAGACCGAACCCCTCAAGGGGAGGGAGGTTCCTTTATAAACTCATTTGGGTTACGAAACCCTCCAAAATACGGAATTTATATCCTTTGAAAAATATATAAACACACATCAATTGACTCAATATGCAGCTGGAGCCAGAATTCCAGTCTGACTCCGTCCTCAGCTCCGGCTCATGTGCTCAGCCACTTAATGTAAACTCATTACTTTATTTCAGTCGTTCTCTTCTATTCACTCACCAAATTTCAACCCTTCTAAGTCCTTTTCCTGGTTTTGGGGGCTCAGACCACTCTCCTCCTCCTTGGACCGCTGGCGGCGTGTGAAACCTCTGGCGCCAGCAGCAGCATCTCATCAACCATGTGGCCCAGTTTGAAGAGGATCCTTAACTAACAGAAAAACCTTTAAACCAAAAAATTTAATGACACCACAGCACCAGTCTGCAAAATGCATTTAAGGGTTGCCCCGATCCATTAGTAATACCAGTATCGATCGCCAGACCCTCTAAACATAGGGTAGGACACCAAGTTCAGTGCTGTAGCCTCGAGAAATAAAGTTGCATCCTTACCACTTAGAAAACAAAAGAGTATCTAGGGCAAAATCTAATATAGCGTAAAACCCATGGGAGGATATGACTCCGGATGGTTTTACCCCGTTATATAAACCACGGTTGAATCGACTCGGCAACCTCTTAAAACATAGGTGGGTAGACACCGTATATCAGTATACTTCCGTGTACTAGATGTGTCATGCTAGAAGTCTAGAACAGCTGAGCCAGGCTTGGATGCGTCTATAGACCGTCACCTTCAGCATACAGTTTCGCAAAAGTGACCTATTTACTATTTGGGGAAAATCAAATGTTAATTAAAAGTTATTTTCTTTCGATTAAATTTACAATGTTATTAAGCCAACCACAAACTCATAGAAAAGACGATTGAAAAAAACGATTTGCGGTGGTGGTAAACGACCTCGATAAATCGAATGAACCATCAAATGATGCTACGATCATTTAAAACTCTTCTATAAACCAAAAAAACCTCTAGGACAGTTTTAAAAAGCCAGAAAACCTCTTCCAGTCATCTTAAATTCGGCCTAACACCTTAATAACCGCTTATTTTGACCTATCAAGTGCCAAAAACACAAATGTTGCAAAAATGTTGCTTTGACAACATTGTGCAACATCCGGGTTGCACGCTTTCCGATGTTTCGGTATGCAAAAAAACATTTTTGTGCCTCTGATGGTAAACACCCCATACTTACTGACGTGCTACATAGCAACATATTGATAGAAAACTCGGCTTAGAGAAGCGCGGTGAAAAAGCGAAAAGAAGGAGAGGATTTGGGAAGCGCAAACTAAACTGAAGAGATAAGGAAGAAGAAAAAAGGAAGAAGAGTAGTTGTAGAATTTAGCTTAAGTTCTACTAGCGATACTTACTTCAAACTTTAATACTGATTCACCACGACAGTTGATGAACCCAAACGCTTCAGATCTAGTGGACATTTGCAAGAAAAAGCGTATGTGACATCTGAGTGGCAATAACCTGGACAGAAACAAAAAAAATAGAGTAATCGCAGTCGTCTGTTTACTGGTGTTGACATCCAACTGCTTTAATGCCCTTGGCGAGTCGATGTTGATGAACGTTGTTTTTTGAGTAGAATACCATTGGAGAAAAGAAGCGCTCTAACGCTAAAAAAAATAGCTGAGGAGTATAAAGCAGGAGTTTTGCAACAGATGTTAGCCATTGACTGTTACCGTTGGCATGTAAATTCTACCAGATATCACTGGTTTCACAAATACAGAGAGTTACCTATAATAGTATCAGCAGAAGGTAATTCAAAACGCTTAGTAGTCCCAAAACTTTGTTCGGAAAGGGCATTGATATTGCGAATTCTGTAATTGAATGTTTGGAAGTTGAAACTTGGAAAAATATAAAAAATATAACCAATGTGTTTTGAAACCACTGCCAGCAATACTGTTTTAATAAGCAAGGAGCCTGCCACATAATAGAATTCCAGCTTGTGCGGAGATCACTGCTCAACTGGCCTGTCAACATTCATATTTTTAAATTAGAAAATTTCGATTATTTGACAGTGCCTTGTGGAGCACCTGCTGGACCAGCAGACATAGTTGTTTTAAACGATTTCAGACCAGTTGGGAGACAATAATAAATAAAGACAATTATCAGACTACCTTATCGAGCATTCCAAAAGAAAGAGGCAATTGTTACGTTCTGCAAACAGGATTGAAGAAAAATGGCAATTCCAAAAAAATTATGCTGTGAAACTTTTGAGGTGTTGACTAGTTTATAATTCTTGGAGACGGTTCTTCCCTAAAGGAGTTTCATTTGTGGTTGAAACCAGGTTCATGCATCAGCACAAGATGGATAGCCACGAAGTTATATGCCATTAAAAATAGGTACATTTCAGAGTCAAAAAGTAAACATGAGCTAGAAAGAGAAACTCACTGGACTGGGAAAAAAAAATTTGTTTCTGTATTAATTTACCTTTTTTTTTGCCCTAGTTCTCCAAAATCACCAAAAACTGACCTGCAATTTCTCCAGAAACTTAAGGATATGATGAAAAAGACGTATCTGCAGTTGCTGCAAAAGGCTCTCTGTCGGCACTTGTGTTGTGCGTACACTGAGCGAGGAGCTGGTTGCCTCTTGCATTCCTTGACGAAATGAAGTCAGTTAATGATGGTGAAGCTAGCAATGGTTTCAAGCTTTTAGATAAGTAGCTGTTTGAAAGGCCTTTCCAACAAGAATAAAGTTCTTGAATTTATACGGAAAAGGTTGTTTTCAGACACAACCACTGGCAAATTTCATTCCTCAAAAAAACGGGGCCCAAAAAAAACTTTTTTCTTGTTTCGAAAAAAAAGGAAAAAGGAAGTTTTTTTGGTTTTTTCCACTCCCAATATCATTTCTTCAATCCAATCCTTCGGTGGAGTTTTTTTAAAAAAAAAAAATGTATTGGAATACATTAGAACAAAAAAAAAACTATGTAGAAAAATGAATGTTGTTAATGATAATGCAAAACTTTAAAGGGCTGTTGCTTTCAATACATTCCTCTTAACAAACCCCTAAACAAAAAATGAAAGAGCAGTCTCAGATATATCTTTGCAGATCTAGTAAAGCACAGAGATGTCGTTTTTTTTCAAAAATCAACAAAGTTTCTGAAATGAGAAAGAACCTGTTGAAATAATTTATTAGTTTGTACCTGTGGATTAAGGCCTACGGGGATACCACGTTTTAAAAAAAAAAAACAACTTAAAATTCGGACATTAAAGAGACATTTTAATAACACATTTCAGGCCTGGGGCCATCACTAAAATGTTTAATTTTTGGATTGAAATTCAGTTTGCGGGGCTTCTTTGCAAAACAGTTAAACAAATTATAGGGTATGCTACTCAATTTCGAAAAAAATTTCAGCCAATATATAGATATATATATAGTATATATAATATATTATTATATATATAATATATAAATAATATAATAATAATATATATATATATATATATAATATATATATAATATATATATATATATATATATATAGTGAGAATAGATATATATATATATATATATAGAGAGAGAGAGAAGAGAAGAGAGAAGAGAGAGAGACGAGAGAGAGAGAGAGAGAGGAGAGAGAGAGAGGAGAAAAGAGAGAGAGAAGAGAGAGAAGAGAGAGAGAGAAGAGAGAGAGAGAAGAGAGAGAGAGAGAGAGGATGAGAGAGAGAGAGAGAGAAGAGAGAGAGAGAGAGAGAGAGAGAGAGAGAGGAGAGAGAGAGAGAG
>JABUQX010121001.1:0-2500 GCA_015478945.1 Trachelipus rathkii | reverse complement strand
ACTGTCTGATCCTAACATAAGAACATTTTGTAATGGAATCGATGAGTTATTAAGAGCACAGTTCAATTTTTCCACTAGAATAGAAGCTGTAGCAGTACCTAAGAAAAATGTCTGTAAATGGCTATACAGAACTCGATTTTGACTTGTAGACCAATACCTCACACCAATTTCCAATTCTTTTTTCCCTGCAGCATTTGTAGTTTCATCAAACAAAACTGCACAATAAGCATTTTCAAGGTCTTTAATAATATTTTTCTTAAAATATGGTGCCAATGCATCTGAGATCAAATAATGGGCTTTGTTGTTTCCTAAACTGAAATCTTCAGGAACTGCATCTCTTCCAGAACATCACCTAGATAAATTGAAAGATAATATAATTGTATAGTAATTATAGTAGTATAGTAGTATATATATATATATTATATGATACTATATATTATATATTATATATATATGATATATATTATATATATATACTATATATATATATATATATATATATTTATATATATATATATATATAATAATATATATAATAAACTCCAAAAAAGTTGTCCGGCAAGTTGGAAAATGAAGGATATTGAAAAGGTAACTTCGTAATGTTCATATTCTGTTTCACATCCACCTGAGCCCTAAGGGCATGACTTTCTATTCATATTTCAAATCATTTGGCAAAAAAGGATTTTCTTTTTTATGTATTAAAACCCCATATATTGAGACCAATTATGAATATAAGAATCATGTTTTTTTTTGTACTTTTCTAAATTAAATTTTATACAAAAAAAGGAAGGAAAGGGTTAAAGTTGTTTTTACTGAGTAACTCATGACATAGCTTACCTGAAAAGTTTCACGAAGTCCATTGCAAGAAGCAAAACTGTAGTCCTCAGCCAAACACATTCAAGCACCAATTAGTTCCCACAGCAAGTGTGTAGCGTCTATCAGCCACCCCCCCCCCCCCCCCCCCCCTCCCGGCCCCCCTTACAGCTTGGATAATTCTTGCTTACAAGGGGGCAATTGTTGATTTTATTTTTGACACTTTGGATTTCCATCATTTGATTTACATTACAACACTAGGCAATATGTAACTGATCTGTTGTTTAAGTTTTAACTTTGCTGTAATTGATATGAACTGCTTTCTTTGAATGTTGTATAACTGCCTGGAAGCCATTTGAGGAAATGTTTATGCATTTCATGCATATTTTACAAAAAATTTCGCTGTCTGACTGTTTCTTTCCCCACTCAGAAATTTTGAAGCCTTGAGGATCAGTTCTATCCAACCAAGACATTTGAAACTTACATCTTCCCATCTTCAAAAATTTCAAATTTCAAAAAACTTATCACTTATTACTTTAAAATCATTTTAAACAACCTGAAAATAAAAAATTGTAAACAAATTATTTACCTATGTTTTCCAGTTCTTGAGTTCAAAAACTGTTTTGTAGTTAAACCACAGTATTTAATGTTCAGTCAATGGTTATAAAACAGAAGAAAAAAAGATTACTCTCCGAAGTAACCTGTTTGCCCTACTAAAGAAAGAAAAGTGAAGAACACTGGAAGAATATAAACTAAATGGAAAAAGTACTAAGCTAAAAAGAAGTTTCTCAAAATCTTCAACTCTATCTTATAAAGCTGCAGGCCCTGATAGTATATATATATAGTATATATAATTATATATATATATATTATATATAGAAATATAAATTAATAATATATAATATATATATATATATATATATAATATATATTATATATATATAAAGTATATATATATACTATATTATAATATATATAATAATATATATATATATACTATATATATATAACTTATATATATATATTTAATATATTTACAGGTGTCACCACCACTCACGGAGAGAGCCCTATCCAAGAGGGGTGTTGTACGCCTCAAAGTCACCAACTTTAAGTAAATTATAGCAGATTTGAGCACAGACGCAGCGCAAAAGTGAGGGAGCATTAAAAATCAGCAGGATAGAAGAATGGAAGAGAATTCACAGAAACAAGAGGTTGCCGAAAGAAGGAAGCACAACAGCGAACTAGCCTGGAGTTACCAATATCAAAACAAAACTCATGCGCAATAACAGCACCCCTTGGTACGAGGCGTCGTTAAGGTGGATGCGTACGCTAGTGGAGAATTCCCTCTAGCAGCCTGCCCGCTGAGGTACCTATAGAGAAAAGAGAATAAAACCGACCAACAATCGCGCTGCAAAAGATAGAGGGTCCAAGTGAAGTGGAAAGTACAGAAAAGTTTATAAACCCTTTTGGCATTGACTCGACCCTATCCAAAAGCCGGGTGAAACCAGAGCTCCCTCAGATATGGAGGCGTACTCCATACAAGAGCGGATGAAGCCCTTGTATATAACTGAGTAAGCATTGAGAAGAAGAAAAAATCTCGCAGTACTAAACAGAACTCCCAGTTTCTTGAGGCCACCCTAGCAACGTTATGATGTGAGGTGTCCAAGACATTTTTTTGTTTATCTTA
>JABUQX010121000.1:35000-38245 GCA_015478945.1 Trachelipus rathkii | reverse complement strand
AAAACAAGAAAGGCATTTCACAGATGAGCTGGCAGCTGAGACCACAACACACTGAATTGAGTCCCAGCACCACTGGAAGGGGAACAACACAAATAATAAATAAATAATAAATAATATTCCTCCTCACATAAGATAAGAAGATATATCTATAAATTTCTTAAAAGGTTGAGTTGACCTGTAGAATATAGGTCATTCTTCTGTAATGTTAATAAATAATCAGGGGGTGGATAGTGTTTGTCACTTGAGTTAGCAGGGTCACAGGGAGTCAGAAAGTAGGGAAAGCTTTATAATCACTGATTAACCCAACTCACGTGAAGGTTGATGAACATCCAAATGGGGAGAACAGTAAGGGGCGGATAAAACCCTTACATAACTGAAGTAAAAACTTCGAGTCATCTGAACTGAATTCTCAGTTAAATTTGAAGCCACCCTAGCAACCGAGGATATGAAATCAAGATACCTGTTGCTTTTATGTTAGCCCAAGAATGTTTATGCGCTAAGTCTACAAGTAAGACGCAGCAAATGAATTGATAGGTGTTAATAGGTTTTCTTTGAAAAGAATAAGAGCGTTTTGTTACCGCCAAGATTGCGGTTACCCATTGAGAAATTCCGACCATATTGTCGTCTATTTCATGAATTTGGGAGTTTCATTACTCACCGCAGTAGGATCTTCGTCAAGGGAAATTGGCTACATATATTTCCTTACCAACTGGATTAGAAGAAAATATTATATAGGCTTGATTGATAGCTAAAGCCCTGCTTTGGCTCAACGCATTTGGAAATTTAGCCACCGTGGACGTGGTCTCGCATCCGAATGAACGGATCTTTCGTGTTTTAGTTATTTGTATATATATATATATATATATATATATATATATATATATATATATATATATATATATATATATATATATATATATATATATATATATATATATATATATATATATATATATATATATATATATAGTTGTTTTTGTACTATTCTGAAAGGTTTCACACATAATCAAATTTCTGGATAAATGAGGATATATATAAATATATATATATATATATATATATATATATATATAGTATGCAATATATTAAATATATATATATATATATATATATATATATATATATATATATATATATTCAGGCGCTTTCTCCCGTTCTGGAGAGTCAAACCTTTTTGATTTCCAGTTTGGTTTTGAAAAATTCTGTTCAAACTGGCAGACCTTTGTTAAAACGCAGATCAGGCGACACATCCAAAGCCTTCTCAACTGGCGGGATGGTTCTTGGTATCTTATTTGACCCGAAAGCTTTTTTATGACACAACTTGAGAACTGGTACTCTCGTTAAACCCATTCGCCTATCGGACAACTCTTTCATTAATTGCCTTCTGTCAAATAGATCCATCCAGGTTCGGTGCTCTTCTATTCTGTCACGCCACTTTACTCTGGATGAAGGCGTTCCGCAGGGTAGTGTTTTAAGTGTACTACTATTTGCTCTCGGATTTAATGACATTGTTACTTCTATCCCAGCGACGGTCAATTTTTCTCTCTATGTTGATGACCTTGCGTTATATATAGCCGGTGCCAGGCTGCCTTTTCTCGAACGGCAACTTCAACTAGCTATTGAGAATATTTCACAATGGGGTAACTCCCATGGCTTCCATTTCTCTCCCACCAAAACCTCAGCAGTGCTTTTTAAGAAAAAAGGGAATCGAAGAACCTGCCACCTTCTTCCAGCGAACCTAACCTTATATGGTTCGCCCATTCCTGTAACTTCACAAGTCAAATTTCTAGGACTCATTCTAGATGACCACTTAACATACGCACACCATATTAAACTCCTGAAATCGCGTGCTTGACCTGTTACGTCATCTCGCCTCAAAATCTTGGGGTGCTGATCGCAAGTCCCTTTTACGTCTATATATCGCCCTAGTCCGATCGAAGCTTGACTATGGCTGTGTAGTATATGGTCAGGCCTCCCCTACTCTACTGCACCTGTTAGATCCCATCCAAAACGAGGCGATCCGTATCTCCACTGGAGCCTTCCGATCGTCCCCCCGGGTGAGCCTTGAAGTTGAATCCAATGTGATGCTACTCTCTCTTCGAAGGAATACATCATGTGCACAAGTTATCTTCGCTTTCAAACCCCAATACCGTCTGCTCTGACACCGATTCTGCAGGAGATACCTCAGAATCCTAATTACTGGCCATTTGCAAACACAGTTCATAACATCCTTAATTTCCTTAACATCCCTTTGCAAAAGGTGCTGCCTTTCTCTTACGACGAAGGGTATACACCTTGGCTATTCCCGCTCCCACCATTTGCTTGGCCCTGACCTCTCTCTATTCTCTATTCATGTCTGAATTAACCACAGGTTAGATTGACGCTCCAAATAGGGGACAGGCATCTGCTGTATTTCCTGACCGTTACTTCTCCCATACCCTCTCCCCTCATGCCTCAATTTTTATGGCAGAATTAATGGCTATAATGATTGCCCTTTCTCGAATTCTATAACCAAGACCACTCTTATGTCATTTATTCAGATTCGCTCAGCGCGCTCCAGGAGCTTAAAACCCCTATTCTAAAAACACAATGGTATCTGCTGTACAGCAATTTCTTCGGCTGCTCCATTCCCGTAAGAAACAAATTATTTTATGTTGGACCCCTTCTCATGTAGGGGTAACTGGCAATGAAATCGCTGACAGAGAGGCCAAAATGGCCACCTCCTCTTTTCGGAGCTGTTCCAGGTACCTCCTCCATTCGACAAGGTCGCCTCCCATCAACTGATTACTATCCTGCTCTCCGACAAGGCTTTCGATCTTGTTGGCAAGAGTGCTGGACGAGTGATCAGCGAGGAGCGAAACTCAGAAACATAAAGCCGAATATTGGTGAGTGGTCTTCCTCCCACAGACGAAAACGCTTACACGAGGTGATACTTGCACGCCTCCGTATTGGCCACACTAATATCACTCACAGTCACTATATGTCACGGGACCCTCCTCCCATTTGCAAATTTTGCCGTCGCCACACCCCGCAATCTGTTCACCATATCTTCATTGATTGTTCCCATCTGGACCCTATTCGCCGTCGTCATTTTCCTACTTTACGGTCCATAACACCTTCTAAAAGATTATCCCATATCTTATCTGAATCTTCCCACTTTAGCAGTAACTCTATTTTCTTGTATCTCCAAGAAGTGAATATTCTTTACAATATATGATTTTGTTATGTAATATTAGGACTATTTA
>JABUQX010121000.1:0-7500 GCA_015478945.1 Trachelipus rathkii | reverse complement strand
TACTCAAATTATTTTCATTTTATCCTTGCAATGCGCTGTGTGTGTTTGTGTTTGGCATGCATTTAAAGTAAATTTATGTCTTACGTGCTAATTTAAGTGTTAATAACACATTGGTAATAACACTGTGGAAAAATTTTTAACCTATTTTTCTGTTGCACGTGATCCAAAACTTGATTCTTATATAATTTGTTAAACTGTATCAAGAAATCATATTATTATCTTTTACATAAGTTCCAGTTTTCCCTCTGTTCAGTTAAGAAAGATTAAAAATATTGTAAACATTATTTTTTTCCCGTGCACAGTGGTAAAACGGTTTGTTATGCAAACAGATGAGCAAGCAATAAAATAAGTATCTTATGCCCAATTATTATAAATGCTCTAAATATTTCATATTGAAGGGACAAATAATAAAATTTTCAAAGCATTTACAATTGGACGAAATGCACAATTTTTATTTAGATCATCTATTTTATACCAACCCGGTTTTGCGCTGTTCACAGGAAATATTCATCTATCTTTTTCCAATATTTTTAATTTTATAGCATAAAACAAATAATTTTTATTAATATTTTTTTGACTGTTTAAATTGATCATATTATTATTATTATTATTATTATTATTATTATTATTATTATTATTATTATTATTATTATTATTATTATTATTATTATTATTATTTATTATTATTATTATTTTTATTATTATTGTTTTTTTTTTTTTTTTTTTTTTTTTTTTTTTTTATGTATTGTTTATTGTTATTGTTATTGTTTGTTATTGTTTATTGTTAATATTATTATTATTATTATTATTATTATTATTATTATTATTATTATTATTATTATTATTATTATTATTATTATTATTATTATTATTATTATTGATTATTATTATTAAAATTATTATCTTATCTACTTGGTGAAAATTCCTTTTCAAGCTATATATTAAAATTCTCATGAAATGACGCGTGGCAAAAAGAACCGTGTAAATTTGATTAAATCTTACTTGCGAAAAACGATTCGGCGAAGGTTAAACCAACTAAAATATATAATATATATATATAATATATATATATATATATATATATATATATATATATATATATATATATATTATATCTATATATACCTATATATATATATATATATATATATATAAATCACTTCTGGAAGGAAGCGCGAAAGGTTAAGAATGAGAGTAAGGGGAGTCTGCTTAGAATAATGAATAGGGATGGTGCTTTCGTAACTGATGAAATGGATGTGAGGAGAGTATGTAGTTAACATTTCGAAAATCTCAATAACATTGGCAGTAATGAAGAGGTGATAGATAGTGAATGTGCGTGGGTTTAATGGTACAAGAAGGAATAGGTATTTTGGGGATGATGTCATTAGTAAGGAGGAAGTAATGGGTACAGTTAGAAAATTGAAGAATGGCAAATCTGCAGGTATAAATGAAATTACTGGTGAAATGATCAAGAACGGAGGCGGGATGATGATTGAGTAGATTTGGAAGTTGTGTAACAAAGCGTTTATGGAGGATATAGTTCCGAGGGATTGGAGAAGAGCAGTAATAGTTCCGTTATGTAAGGGAAAGGGTGATAATGGTAATTGTAGTAATTATAAGGGAATTAGTTTATGGAGCGTTGTAGGGAAAATATATGCTAGTATTATGGTAGAAAAAGAGTGCGTCGAATGACCGAGGGACTGATTGGTGAATAACAAGGTGCGTTTAGAAGTGGTAGGGGATGTGTGGATCAAATATTTACATTGAAACAAATGATTGAGAAAATGAGAGAAAAGGAGAATAAATTGTATTTAGGTTTTATGGATTTGCAACAGGCGTGTGATAGGGTTAATAGGAAAGCTCTATGGCAGGTGTTAGTGTTATATGGTGTTGGTGGTAGGCTTCTGAATGAAATCAAATGTACGTATGATGATAGTGAATCATGTGTAAGAATAAATGGAGGGGAAAGTGATTGGTTTAATATTAGAGGCAGGGGACGCGTCGGGTTGAGCCTGAGTGGAAGTGAGTTTTGTTTGCTGTTTTTACCAAGGACAGGGAAACCTTTTCATATGGCGCATTTATCTGCATATTCCCACTGACAACCACAATATCTATAAAATGTTACTCCCAGAACAAGTGGCTCCTGTCAAGAATGTTGTGAAATTGAAGGGACAGTTACAACAGCAAACAAAACCCCCCTCCACTATGGCTCAACCCGTCCCGTGTGTTTACAACATAGAATGTAGTCAGTGTCATTTTACCTATATTGGGGAGACGGTGGATCTGAAGAGAAGAATTTATCAACATAAAAGGAATCTGTCAATGGATAACCTGAACTCGGCTTTAGCTAAGCACAGAACTCTCTTCAACCATGTCATTGATATCAATCGACATAGGGTTTTACAAAACAACAATAATACATCATATCGGAAGTTTGCTGAAAGTTTCTGAATATTTATTTGCAGGAACCGAGTCATGAACAATTTGGAAAGGGAAGTAAACTTTGATCACATCACGAATATACTGCTCAAGGACAAAAAATGGCAAGTCTTGTTAAAAAAGACAAAATCGAGTCAACCAACTGAAATTCTACCTGCCGACTGAACTCACATTTCCGGATTTTTCGTTTCCTACTTAAGAGGATTAACAAAGTGCTCTAAATGCTCAGAAAAGCTTCTTCAATTTTTAACTTATTTTAATGTCATTTTTAAAAAAAAAAAAACGTGTAATTCTATGTTTTTTTGTGTTCAATAGTTAAATAAAAAATAGGTTCAACAGCATTTTAGGGGTATCATTTGTCTATAATATATATATATATAATATAATATATATACATATATAATATATATATATATATATATATATATATATATAATATATATATATATAATATATATTATTATGATATATATATATATATATATATATAATTTATATACTATATATATATATATATATATATAAATATACTATATATATAATTATATATATATATTATATATATATATATATATATAATATATTATATATATATTATATATTATATATGTTAAAGAAAGAACATATAACAGGAAGGTAAAGAATTAACTGCCTTCTCCGGGATTGAACCACCGCCATGTTGCGACTGAGGACAATATACCCGGTGCGTTACGACTGAGCTATCCTCCAAGCCAAAAACTTGGAATTCAAAGAACAGTTATAAAGGCAACCGATCTCTTCAAGGCGACATCACCAGGTGTCAAGCCTGTCCTATCCCTCGTTCTTTATATTGTAGATCTTTAAATATTGCATAATAACGCAGACTTATATAAGATGGTTAAAGAAAGAAACATATTAACAGGAAGGTAAAAGAATTAATCTGCCTTCTTCCGGATTGAAACACCGCCATGTGCGGACTTGAGACAAATACCCGGTGCGTTACGACTGAGCTATCCTCCAAGCCAAAAACTTGGATTCAAGAAACAGTTATAAAGCAACCGAGCTCCCTTCAAGGCGACATCACCAGGTGTCCAGCCTGTCCTATCCCTCGTTCTTTATATTGTAGATGTTAAATATTGCATAATAATCGCAATTATATAAGATGTTAAAGAAAGAACATATAACAGGAAGGTAAAGAATTAACTGCCTTCTCCGGAATTGTTTCACCTTCCTGTTATATGTTCTTTCTTTAACATCTTATATAATTGCGATTATTATGCAATATTTAACATCTACAATATAAAGAACGAGGGAATAGGACAGGCTGGACACCTGGTGATGTCCCTTGAAGGGAGCTCGGTTGCTTATAAAACTGTTCTTGAATCAAGTTTTTGGCTCTGGAGCGATAGCTCAGGTTCGCTTAACGCACCGGTATATTGTCCTCAGTTGCGCAACGATGGCGGTGTTCAATCCCGGAGAAGGCAGTTAATTCTTTACCTTCCTTTCTTATTATATGTTCTTTCTTTAACATCTTATATAATTGCGATTATTATGCAATATTAAATCTAATAATATATATATATAATACTTAGTTCGTAAGGACCTTATGTTAGCGAGATGAAATTGTGCTTCCATGACACGAAACCATGTCGGGACTGAAGATTCCGAAAAAGTTGGTGGTTTAATTTTCATTGTTGAAATGGATTCTGCCTCTCTTTGATTGTTATCCTGTCCTTGTTCGTCTGCCATCTTCGTGGTATCAAATTTTCAGCTCTAGGATCACCAATTATATAGTCGTCAGTTCTGGTTATATTATTATAAGTTATATGGTCACCACTCGATATGATATTCTATTATCTGGTATGACAACTATATAGCGACGGAGGATGATCAGTAATTCTGTAGGACTGGCTATAGGATGGGAATGCAATAATTATCGGTTATCTCTTTAGTTTCACTACCTATAACCAGTATTTGGATTAAGCCGCCTTTTTGCGAGTAACGTTCGGGCTAAGGCTGTGTATGCAGCGGTGTCAGTCTGCTCGACCTCAGGATAAGCCGTCGACTGGTTCGGATGAAGTCCGGCTAAGGCAAAGGCGGTGGTAGGCTGATCTGCACGAGCTCGTTGGTAAATCGTTGGCTAAACAGGAGGCTGGGTGTTCTTCTGGCCAACTCTGGGACAATCTGGAAGGGACAGAGAGTATATAAAATACTCTCTGTATTTATCTCTATGACAGGTAACCTCAGCGGCTACCTGCGAAATTATCTCTTTAGTAGTTAAACTACTTTTTAGGTGGTAGACGAACTGGAGAATCTCGGAGGTCAGGTGAAAGCACCATCCATGGAGACCATCCACCGACAGGAGAAACTCTTGAAGATCTTCCAAAGGGTTCTTGGTAACCCTGGGAAGGTTCCTAAGCCTCTTGGTAGGCTCAGAGAGAGGGAGAGACGTAGGGCCAGTCGGAGATCTTGTAGTCCAACTCCGGGGGAGAGACGAGGCAATCCAACTTCTAGTAGAGAGACGAGGGAGTCCAACTTCTTGCAGAGCTTCTTCTTCTTGGCTTCGTAGGTCGGATCTGATATTTCCGCTTTTTGTTCTATATTAGCAAATTATCTCTATAGTTGTAGCAAAGCGCTACGAATTATTTCTTTTAAAGGCTAATAAGACAACAAGCAGAAATCCAGATTATTTATTTTTAACGAGAAAGTCGTACAAAGTTATAATAAAAAAAATTACATATATAATAATCAAGTTTTTATACAAATATTATTAATATTTACATTTGACCAATTTATAACTTTTATTTTTATTTTTATTATAATATTTTATATACATTAAAAAAAAATTATATTTTATGGTCTAACTTTTCTAAAAATGGATTTTTGTAAATATAATAAAATGAAACATTGCCGAAGCTTTCGCTAGATGGCGTTTGCCTTCACATTCTGAACATAATATAAACACAAGTTGGAGTTTATTGTTAAAAGTTCATTATTATTGCTTAAAACTAAGTTTTTATAAAATATATATATTTTTATCAAATATTGATAATATTTATAATATAATATAACAAATGTAATATTTTTAATATACAATTTTTAATTATTAACATCTGAATAATGAAAATAAGTCATTTTTAAATTTAATAGACTTTGTGATATTTCTGTTACATTTGCCTTTTTGGTTCATTCTGTAAGTATTTTCGTTTGGGGAAACTAACTTAAACACTTCACTATATATTTACTTCCCCACCAGAACACGGAGTGACTTCCATCCTGAAGCGGAACCGGTGCTGAGGGGAACACTTAAAGGAAGGGACTGAGTGGATTCTATCCTGAATCGGACTCTATTAGGAAATTTGTATTTTTTTTTATTTGATAAAATCACTAAAAGGGGCACTGAGTGGCTTCTATCCTGAAGCGGACTCTACGGGGAGGGTTTCGTCTAGTAAGGGGGGCACTTGGAAGAATAGGGACAGTAGGAATCCTTAGGACATCAGCAACGTCAGGGACATCAGGAACATCGGCGGCGTCAGCGACATCAGGATCATCAGGGTCATCAGGATCATCAGGGACATCACGATCATCAGGGACATCAGGATCATCAGGGACCTCAGGATCATCAGGGACATCGGGATCATCAGGGAAACCAGAGACAGTAGGATCATCAGGGACATCAGAGACATCAGGATCATCAGGGACATCAGGAATCGTTGACGTTACCGTTTCCATAAAAGCAGGTTTTAAACGGCTAATTGAGACTACTGTAGTTTGACCATTCCTGAGTTCTATCTTGAAACAATGTGGCATTCGTTGAAGGACTTTGAAAGGACCACTATAGGGAGCTTCTAAGGGTTTTCTGATCCTATCAGTCCTTAGGAAGACATGAGAACAGGTCTTGAGTGCCTCCGGAATATATGAAGAATTGTTGAAGGAGTGAAAAGTAGGAAGGTCTCTAAAGTCCAATTCTTTCATGTGGGCGATAAATTTCTTCATAAAAGAATCCATTTCTTGTTTGTTGTTAGGAGAAGATTGAAGAATGTCCATAGGACAAAGTGGAGTTTTTCCAGTTACTGCTTCAAAGGCGGAATAACCGGAATCGTTTGGAATGCATCTGAGACCAAGTAGAGTGATGGGTAAAGACAGAAGCCAGTTTTCTTTACGTGCCATCAAGGCAGTCTTGAGAGATCGGTGAAACCTCTCTATCTGGGAATTTGTTTGTGGGTGGTACGAGGTTGTTCGAAGACGATGGAAACCAATCATATGTGACAACTCACTGAAGAACTCGCTTTCGAATTGAGGACCTCTGTCAGAAATCACATAGAGAGGAACACCGAATCTGGATATCCACTGCATAAAAGCATAGGCAACAGATTTTGCTGTAGTGTTTGTAATTGGGAAGGCTTCAGCCCATTTTGTGTTTCGGTCGATGCAGGTAAGTAGATAGCGAAAAACTGGAGAAGAAGATCCACAAAATGCTGAAGGTGAAAAAGGACCCACTATATCTATATGAACTGTTTCGAATCTTGAAGAAGGAATTTCTAATGGAGTGACCGTTGTTTTGGTGTGACGATGAACTTTAGACAGCTGGCACTGCTCACAAGTGCGTACAAAAAGCCTAATGTCACGATCCATACAAGGCCAAAAATATCTTTTCTTGATCAGTCGTAAAGTACCTTTGATACCAGGATGGGACATTTGATGCAACGTATTAAATATTTGAAGGCGAGCTGGCTTCGGAAGAAATGGTCTGGGAAAAGAAGTAGAGGTATCGCACCATATCTTGAGGTTGTCCTGCAGGGGATAATTATGAAGGCGATCATGATAGGTCTTGATTTCTTCATCTTTTTCTTGAAGGCGAGCTATTGCGGGCAAATCGACAGCGTCAACTGATACCGAATGAATCCGGGAAAAAGTGTCGGCCACCATGTTGTCTGCTCCTCTGATATAACTTGCTGTAGAAATATATTCTGTTAGTACTGAGAGATGTCGCTGTTGACGATCACTTTTTGCAGGATTTTTGGAGTAGAAAGCGGAAACAAGAGGTTTGTGATCTGTGCAAAGGGTGACGACTCTTCCCTC